>JAZGUH010001194.1:0-68012 GCA_037893225.1 Hippasteria phrygiana
CACCATCTGTGTGCAGATTACCTTTTATTTATTGCTCCATGCCTGTCAAATTCCCTGGGGTATGGACTTGCTTTACTCATTCATAATTGCATGAAATATCAACCAAATTCAGTAATTTTGACATGTATGGATAGCTTAGATCTGGCGCTAACATGTTGCAATTATCGGCGGCTTCTTAGAGTTAAAACTTGTGGAGAAAATTCAAACCTCGCAATATTTATTTTCTTTCCGGCTAACATCTGTGTGCAGATTACCTTTTATTTATTGCTCCAT
This sequence comes from Hippasteria phrygiana, assembly GCA_037893225.1. Taxonomy (NCBI): domain Eukaryota; kingdom Metazoa; phylum Echinodermata; class Asteroidea; order Valvatida; family Goniasteridae; genus Hippasteria; species Hippasteria phrygiana. The sequence goes on from JAZGUH010001194.1 coordinate 274, forward strand.
GCCTGTCAAATTCCCTGGGTATGGACTTGCTTTACTCATTCATAATTGCATGAAAATATCAACCAAATTCAGTAATTTTGACATGTATGGATAGCTTAGATCTGGCGCTACATGTTGCAATTATCGGCGGCTTCTTAGAGTTAACACTTGTGGAGAAAATTCAAACCTCGCAATGTTTATTTTCTTTCCGTCCAACATCTGTGTGCAGATTACCTTTTATTTATTGCTCCATGCCTGTCAAATTCCCTGGGGTATGGACTTGCTTTACTCATTCATAATTGCATGAAATATCAACCAAATTCAGTAATTTTGACATGTATGGATAGCTTAGATCTGGCGCTACATGTTGCAATTATCGGCGGCTTCTTAGAGTTAACACTTGTGGAGAAAATTCAAACCTCGCAATGTTTATTTTCTTCCCGGCCACCATCTGTGTGCAGATTACCTTTTATTTATTGCTCCATGCCTGTCAAATTCCCTGGGGTATGGACTTGCTTTACTCATTCATAATTGCATGAAATATCAACCAAATTCAGTAATTTTGACATGTATGGATAGCTTAGATCTGGCGCTACATGTTGCAATTATCGGCGGCTTCTTAGAGTTAACACTTGTGGAGAAAATTCAAACCTCGCAATGTTTATTTTCTTCCGGCCAACATCTGTGTGCAGATTACCTTTTATTTATTGCTCCATGCCTGTCAAATTCCCTGGGGTATGGACTTGCTTTACTCATTCATAATTGCATGAAATATCAACCAAATTCAGTAATTTTGACATGTATGGATAGCTTAGATCTGGCGCTACATGTTGCAATTATCGGCGGCTTCTTAGAGTTAACAACTTGTGGAGAAAATTCAAACCTCGCAATGTTTATTTTCTTCCCGGCCACCATCTGTGTGCAGATTACCTTTTATTTATTGCTCCATGCATGTCAAATTCCCTGGGGTATGGACTTGCTTTACTCATTCATAATTGCATGAAATATCAACCAAATTCAGTAATTTTGACATGTATGGATAGCTTAGATCTGGCGCTACATGTTGCAATTATCGGCGGCTTCTTAGAGTTAAAACTTGTGGAGAAAATTCAAACCTCGCAATATTTATTTTCTTTCCGGCTAACATCTGTGTGCAGATTACCTTTTATTTATTGCTCCATGCCTGTCAAATTCCCTGGGGTATGACTTGCTTTACTCATTCATAATTGCATGAAATATCAATCAAATTCAGTAATTTTGACATGTATGGATAGCTTAGATCTGGCGCTACATGTTGCAATTATCGGCGGCTTCTTAGAGTTAACACTTGTGGAGAAAATTCAAAACCTCGCAATGTTTATTTTCTTCCCGGCCACCATCTGTGTGCAGATTACCTTTTATTTATTGCTCCATGCCTGTCAAATTCCCTGGGGTATGGACTTGCTTTACTCATTCATAATTGCATGAAATATCAACCAAATTCAGTAATTTTGACATGTATGGATAGCTTAGATCTGGCGCTACATGTTGCAATTATCGGCGGCTTCTTAGAGTTAAAACTTGTGGAGAAAATTCAAACCTCGCAATATTTATTTTCTTTCCGGCTAACATCTGTGTGCAGATTACCTTTTATTTATTGCTCCATGCCTGTCAAATTCCCTGGGGTATGACTTGCTTTACTCATTCATAATTGCATGAAATATCAATCAAATTCAGTAATTTTGACATGTATGGATAGCTTAGATCTGGCGCTACATGTTGCAATTATCGGCGGCTTCTTAGAGTTAACACTTGTGGAGAAAATTCAAACCTCGCAATGTTTATTTTCTTCCCGGCCACCATCTGTGTGCAGATTACCTTTTATTTATTGCTCCATGCCTGTCAAATTCCCTGGGGTATGGACTTGCTTTACTCATTCATAATTGCATGAAATATCAACCAAATTCAGTAATTTTGACATGTATGGATAGCTTAGATCTGGCGCTACATGTTGCAATTATCGGCGGCTTCTTAGAGTTAAAACTTGTAGAGAAAATTCAAACCTCGCAATGTTTATTTTCTTTCCGGCCAACATCTGTGTACATGTTACCGTCTATTTATTGCTCCATGCATGTCAAATTCCCTGGGGTATGGACTTGCTTTACTCATTCATAATTGCATGAAATATCAACCAAATTCAGTAATTTTGACATGTATGGATAGCTTAGATCTGGCGCTACATGTTGCAATTATCGGCGGCTTCTTAGAGTTAACACTTGTGGAGAAAATTCAAACCTCGCAATGTTTATTTTCTTCTCCGGCCACCATCTGTGTGCAGATTACCTTTTATTTATTGCTCCATGCCTGTCAAATTCCCTGGGGTATGGACTTGCTTTACTCATTCATAATTGCATGAAATATCAACCAAATTCAGTAATTTTGACATGTATGGATAGCTTAGATCTGGCGCTACATGTTGCAATTATCGGCGGCTTCTTAGAGTTAACACTTGTGGAGAAAATTCAAACCTCGCAATGTTTATTTTCTTTCCGTCCAACATCTGTGTGCAGATTACCTTTTATTTATTGCTCCATGCCTGTCAAATTCCCTGGGGGTATGGACTTGCTTTACTCATTCATAATTGCATGAAATATCAACCAAATTCAGTAATTTTGACATGTATGGATAGCTTAGATCTGGCGCTACATGTTGCAATTATCGGCGGCTTCTTAGAGTTAACACTTGTGGAGAAAATTCAAACCTCGCAATGTTTATTTTCTTCCCGGCCACCATCTGTGTGCAGATTACCTTTTATTTATTGCTCCATGCCTGTCAAATTCCCTGGGGTATGGACTTGCTTTACTCATTCATAATTGCATGAAATATCAACCAAATTCAGTAATTTTGACATGTATGGATAGCTTAGATCTGGCGCTACATGTTGCAATTATCGGCGGCTTCTTAGAGTTAAAACTTGTGGAGAAAATTCAAACCTCGCAATATTTATTTTCTTCCGGCTAACATCTGTGTGCAGATTACCTTTTATTTATTGCTCCATGCCTGTCAAATTCCCTGGGGTATGACTTGCTTTACTCATTCATAATTGCATGAAATATCAATCAAATTCAGTAATTTTGACATGTATGGATAGCTTAGATCTGGCGCTACATGTTGCAATTATCGGCGGCTTCTTAGAGTTAACACTTGTGGAGAAAATTCAAACCTCGCAATGTTTATTTTCTTCCCGGCCACCATCTGTGTGCAGATTACCTTTTATTTATTGCTCCATGCCTGTCAAATTCCCTGGGGTATGGACTTGCTTTACTCATTCATAATTGCATGAAATATCAACCAAATTCAGTAATTTTGACATGTATGGATAGCTTAGATCTGGCGCTACATGTTGCAATTATCGGCGGCTTCTTAGAGTTAAAACTTGTAGAGAAAATTCAAACCTCGCAATGTTTATTTTCTTTCGGGCCAACATCTGTGTACATGTTACCGTCTATTTATTGCTCCATGCATGTCAAATTCCCTGGGGTATGGACTTGCTTTACTCATTCATAATTGCATGAAATATCAACCAAATTCAGTAATTTTGACATGTATGGATAGCTTAGATCTGGCGCTACATGTTGCAATTATCGGCGGCTTCTTAGAGTTAACACTTGTGGAGAAAATTCAAACCTCGCAATGTTTATTTTCTTCCCGGCCACCATCTGTGTGCAGATTACCTTTTATTTATTGCTCCATGCCTGTCAAATTCCCTGGGGTATGGACTTGCTTTACTCATTCATAATTGCATGAAATATCAACCAAATTCAGTAATTTTGACATGTATGGATAGCTTAGATCTGGCGCTACATGTTGCAATTATCGGCGGCTTCTTAGAGTTAAAACTTGTAGAGAAAATTCAAACCTCGCAATGTTTATTTTCTTTCCGGCCAACATCTGTGTACATGTTACCGTCTATTTATTGCTCCATGCATGTCAAATTCCCTGGGGTATGGACTTGCTTTACTCATTCATAATTGCATGAAATATCAACCAAATTCAGTAATTTTGACATGTATGGATAGCTTAGATCTGGCGCTACATGTTGCAATTATCGGCGGCTTCTTAGAGTTAACACTTGTGGAGAAAATTCAAACCTCGCAATGTTTATTTTCTTCCCGGCCACCATCTGTGTGCAGATTACCTTTTATTTATTGCTCCATGCCTGTCAAATTCCCTGGGGTATGGACTTGCTTTACTCATTCATAATTGCATGAAATATCAACCAAATTCAGTAATTTTGACATGTATGGATAGCTTAGATCTGGCGCTACATGTTGCAATTATCGGCGGCTTCTTAGAGTTAACACTTGTGGAGAAAATTCAAACCTCGCAATGTTTATTTTCTTTCCGTCCAACATCTGTGTGCAGATTACCTTTTATTTATTGCTCCATGCCTGTCAAATTCCCTGGGGTATGGACTTGCTTTACTCATTCATAATTGCATGAAATATCAACCAAATTCAGTAATTTTGACATGTATGGATAGCTTAGATCTGGCGCTACATGTTGCAATTATCGGCGGCTTCTTAGAGTTAACACTTGTGGAGAAAATTCAAACCTCGCAATGTTTATTTTCTTCCCGGCCACCATCTGTGTGCAGATTACCTTTTATTTATTGCTCCATGCCTGTCAAATTCCCTGGGGTATGGACTTGCTTTACTCATTCATAATTGCATGAAATATCAACCAAATTCAGTAATTTTGACATGTATGGATAGCTTAGATCTGGCGCTACATGTTGCAATTATCGGCGGCTTCTTAGAGTTAAAACTTGTGGAGAAAATTCAAACCTCGCAATATTTATTTTCTTTCCGGCTAACATCTGTGTGCAGATTACCTTTTATTTATTGCTCCATGCCTGTCAAATTCCCTGGGGTATGGACTTGCTTTACTCATTCATAATTGCATGAAATATCAACCAAATTCAGTAATTTTGACATGTATGGATAGCTTAGATCTGGCGCTACATGTTGCAATTATCGGCGGCTTCTTAGAGTTAACACTTGTGGAGAAAATTCAAACCTCGCAATGTTTATTTTCTTCCCGGCCACCATCTGTGTGCAGATTACCTTTTATTTATTGCTCCATGCCTGTCAAATTCCCTGGGGTATGGACTTGCTTTACTCATTCATAATTGCATGAAATATCAACCAAATTCAGTAATTTTGACATGTATGGATAGCTTAGATCTGGCGCTACATGTTGCAATTATCGGCGGCTTCTTAGAGTTAACACTTGTGGAGAAAATTCAAACCTCGCAATGTTTATTTTCTTTCCGGCCAACATCTGTGTGCAGATTACCTTTTATTTATTGCTCCATGCCTGTCAAATTCCCTGGGGTATGGACTTGCTTTACTCATTCATAATTGCATGAAATATCAACCAAATTCAGTAATTTTGACATGTATGGATAGCTTAGATCTGGCGCTACATGTTGCAATTATCGGCGGCTTCTTAGAGTTAACACTTGTGGAGAAAATTCAAACCTCGCAATGTTTATTTTCTTCCCGGCCACCATCTGTGTGCAGATTACCTTTTATTTATTGCTCCATGCATGTCAAATTCCCTGGGGTATGGACTTGCTTTACTCATTCATAATTGCATGAAATATCAACCAAATTCAGTAATTTTGACATGTATGGATAGCTTAGATCTGGCGCTACATGTTGCAATTATCGGCGGCTTCTTAGAGTTAAAACTTGTGGAGAAAATTCAAACCTCGCAATATTTATTTTCTTTCCGGCTAACATCTGTGTGCAGATTACCTTTTATTTATTGCTCCATGCCTGTCAAATTCCCTGGGGTATGACTTGCTTTACTCATTCATAATTGCATGAAATATCAATCAAATTCAGTAATTTTGACATGTATGGATAGCTTAGATCTGGCGCTACATGTTGCAATTATCGGCGGCTTCTTAGAGTTAACACTTGTGGAGAAAATTCAAACCTCGCAATGTTTATTTTCTTCCCGGCCACCATCTGTGTGCAGATTACCTTTTATTTATTGCTCCATGCCTGTCAAATTCCCTGGGGTATGGACTTGCTTTACTCATTCATAATTGCATGAAATATCAACCAAATTCAGTAATTTTGACATGTATGGATAGCTTAGATCTGGCGCTACATGTTGCAATTATCGGCGGCTTCTTAGAGTTAAAACTTGTAGAGAAAATTCAAACCTCGCAATGTTTATTTTCTTTCCGGCCAACATCTGTGTACATGTTACCGTCTATTTATTGCTCCATGCAAGTCAAATTCCCTGGGGTATGGACTTGCTTTACTCATTCATAATTGCATGAAATATCAACCAAATTCAGTAATTTTGACATGTATGGATAGCTTAGATCTGGCGCTACATGTTGCAATTATCGGCGGCTTCTTAGAGTTAACACTTGTGGAGAAAATTCAAACCTCGCAATGTTTATTTTCTTCCCGGCCACCATCTGTGTGCAGATTACCTTTTATTTATTGCTCCATGCCTGTCAAATTCCCTGGGGTATGGACTTGCTTTACTCATTCATAATTGCATGAAATATCAACCAAATTCAGTAATTTTGACATGTATGGATAGCTTAGATCTGGCGCTACATGTTGCAATTATCGGCGGCTTCTTAGAGTTAAAACTTGTGGAGAAAATTCAAACCTCGCAATGTTTATTTTCTTTCCGGCCAACATCTGTGTACATGTTACCGTCTATTTATTGCTCCATGCATGTCAAATTCCCTGGGGTATGGACTTGCTTTACTCATTCATAATTGCATGAAATATCAACCAAATTCAGTAATTTTGACATGTATGGATAGCTTAGATCTGGCGCTACATGTTGCAATTATCGGCGGCTTCTTAGAGTTAAAACTTGTAGAGAAAATTCAAACCTCGCAATGTTTATTTTCTTTCCGGCCAACATCTGTGTACATGTTACCGTCTATTTATTGCTCCATGCATGTCAAATTCCCTGGGGTATGGACTTGCTTTACTCATTCATAATTGCATGAAATATCAACCAAATTCAGTAATTTTGACATGTATGGATAGCTTAGATCTGGCGCTACATGTTGCAATTATCGTCGGCTTCTTAGAGTTAACACTTGTGGAGAAAATTCAAACCTCGCAATGTTTATTTTCTTCCCGGCCACCATCTGTGTGCAGATTACCTTTTATTTATTGCTCCATGCCTGTCAAATTCCCTGGGGTATGGACTTGCTTTACTCATTCATAATTGCATGAAATATCAACCAAATTCAGTAATTTTGACATGTATGGATAGCTTAGATCTGGCGCTACATGTTGCAATTATCGGCGGCTTCTTAGAGTTAACACTTGTGGAGAAAATTCAAACCTCGCAATGTTTATTTTCTTTCCGGCCAACATCTGTGTGCAGATTACCTTTTATTTATTGCTCCATGCCTGTCAAATTCCCTGGGGTATGGACTTGCTTTACTCATTCATAATTGCATGAAATATCAACCAAATTCAGTAATTTTGACATGTATGGATAGCTTAGATCTGGCGCTACATGTTGCAATTATCGGCGGCTTCTTAGAGTTAACACTTGTGGAGAAAATTCAAACCTCGCAATGTTTATTTTCTTCCCGGCCACCATCTGTGTGCAGATTACCTTTTATTTATTGCTCCATGCATGTCAAATTCCCTGGGGTATGGACTTGCTTTACTCATTCATAATTGCATGAAATATCAACCAAATTCAGTAATTTTGACATGTATGGATAGCTTAGATCTGGCGCTACATGTTGCAATTATCGGCGGCTTCTTAGAGTTAAAACTTGTGGAGAAAATTCAAACCTCGCAATATTTATTTTCTTTCCGGCTAACATCTGTGTGCAGATTACCTTTTATTTATTGCTCCATGCCTGTCAAATTCCCTGGGGTATGACTTGCTTTACTCATTCATAATTGCATGAAATATCAATCAAATTCAGTAATTTTGACATGTATGGATAGCTTAGATCTGGCGCTACATGTTGCAATTATCGGCGGCTTCTTAGAGTTAACACTTGTGGAGAAAATTCAAACCTCGCAATGTTTATTTTCTTCCCGGCCACCATCTGTGTGCAGATTACCTTTTATTTATTGCTCCATGCCTGTCAAATTCCCTGGGGTATGGACTTGCTTTACTCATTCATAATTGCATGAAATATCAACCAAATTCAGTAATTTTGACATGTATGGATAGCTTAGATCTGGCGCTACATGTTGCAATTATCGGCGGCTTCTTAGAGTTAAAACTTGTAGAGAAAATTCAAACCTCGCAATGTTTATTTTCTTTCCGGCCAACATCTGTGTACATGTTACCGTCTATTTATTGCTCCATGCAAGTCAAATTCCCTGGGGTATGGACTTGCTTTACTCATTCATAATTGCATGAAATATCAACCAAATTCAGTAATTTTGACATGTATGGATAGCTTAGATCTGGCGCTACATGTTGCAATTATCGGCGGCTTCTTAGAGTTAACACTTGTGGAGAAAATTCAAACCTCGCAATGTTTATTTTCTTCCCGGCCACCATCTGTGTGCAGATTACCTTTTATTTATTGCTCCATGCCTGTCAAATTCCCTGGGGTATGGACTTGCTTTACTCATTCATAATTGCATGAAATATCAACCAAATTCAGTAATTTTGACATGTATGGATAGCTTAGATCTGGCGCTACATGTTGCAATTATCGGCGGCTTCTTAGAGTTAAAACTTGTGGAGAAAATTCAAACCTCGCAATGTTTATTTTCTTTCCGGCCAACATCTGTGTACATGTTACCGTCTATTTATTGCTCCATGCATGTCAAATTCCCTGGGGTATGGACTTGCTTTACTCATTCATAATTGCATGAAATATCAACCAAATTCAGTAATTTTGACATGTATGGATAGCTTAGATCTGGCGCTACATGTTGCAATTATCGGCGGCTTCTTAGAGTTAAAACTTGTAGAGAAAATTCAAACCTCGCAATGTTTATTTTCTTTCCGGCCAACATCTGTGTACATGTTACCGTCTATTTATTGCTCCATGCATGTCAAATTCCCTGGGGTATGGACTTGCTTTACTCATTCATAATTGCATGAAATATCAACCAAATTCAGTAATTTTGACATGTATGGATAGCTTAGATCTGGCGCTACATGTTGCAATTATCGTCGGCTTCTTAGAGTTAACACTTGTGGAGAAAATTCAAACCTCGCAATGTTTATTTTCTTCCCGGCCACCATCTGTGTGCAGATTACCTTTTATTTATTGCTCCATGCCTGTCAAATTCCCTGGGGTATGGACTTGCTTTACTCATTCATAATTGCATGAAATATCAACCAAATTCAGTAATTTTGACATGTATGGATAGCTTAGATCTGGCGCTACATGTTGCAATTATCGGCGGCTTCTTAGAGTTAAAACTTGTGGAGAAAATTCAAACCTCGCAATGTTTATTTTCTTTCCGGCCAACATCTGTGTACATGTTACCGTCTATTTATTGCTCCATGCATGTCAAATTCCCTGGGGTATGGACTTGCTTTACTCATTCATAATTGCATGAAATATCAACCAAATTCAGTAATTTTGACATGTATGGATAGCTTAGATCTGGCGCTACATGTTGCAATTATCGGCGGCTTCTTAGAGTTAACACTTGTGGAGAAAATTCAAACCTCGCAATATTTATTTTCTTTCCGGCTAACATCTGTGTGCAGATTACCTTTTATTTATTGCTCCATGCCTGTCAAATTCCCTGGGGTATGACTTGCTTTACTCATTCATAATTGCATGAAATATCAATCAAATTCAGTAATTCTGACATGTATGGATAGCTTAGATCTGGCGCTACATGTTGCAATTATCGGCGGCTTCTTAGAGTTAACATTTGTGGAGAAAATTCAAACCTCGCAATGTTTATTTTCTTCCCGGCCACCATCTGTGTGCAGATTACCTTTTATTTATTGCTCCATGCCTGTCAAATTCCCTGGGGTATGGACTTGCTTTACTCATTCATAATTGCATGAAATATCAACCAAATTCAGTAATTTTGACATGTATGGATAGCTTAGATCTGGCGCTACATGTTGCAATTATCGGCGGCTTCTTAGAGTTAAAACTTGTGGAGAAAATTCAAACCTCGCAATATTTATTTTCTTTCCGGCTAACATCTGTGTGCAGATTACCTTTTATTTATTGCTCCATGCCTGTCAAATTCCCTGGGGTATGACTTGCTTTACTCATTCATAATTGCATGAAATATCAATCAAATTCAGTAATTTTGACATGTATGGATAGCTTAGATCTGGCGCTACATGTTGCAATTATCGGCGGCTTCTTAGAGTTAACACTTGTGGAGAAAATTCAAACCTCGCAATGTTTATTTTCTTCCCGGCCACCATCTGTGTGCAGATTACCTTTTATTTATTGCTCCATGCCTGTCAAATTCCCTGGGGTATGGACTTGCTTTACTCATTCATAATTGCATGAAATATCAACCAAATTCAGTAATTTTGACATGTATGGATAGCTTAGATCTGGCGCTACATGTTGCAATTATCGGCGGCTTCTTAGAGTTAAAACTTGTAGAGAAAATTCAAACCTCGCAATGTTTATTTTCTTTCCGGCCAACATCTGTGTACATGTTACCGTCTATTTATTGCTCCATGCATGTCAAATTCCCTGGGGTATGGACTTGCTTTACTCATTCATAATTGCATGAAATATCAACCAAATTCAGTAATTTTGACATGTATGGATAGCTTAGATCTGGCGCTACATGTTGCAATTATCGGCGGCTTCTTAGAGTTAACACTTGTGGAGAAAATTCAAACCTCGCAATGTTTATTTTCTTCCCGGCCACCATCTGTGTGCAGATTACCTTTTATTTATTGCTCCATGCCTGTCAAATTCCCTGGGGTATGGACTTGCTTTACTCATTCATAATTGCATGAAATATCAATCAAATTCAGTAATTCTGACATGTATGGATAGCTTAGATCTGGCGCTACATGTTGCAATTATCGGCGGCTTCTTAGAGTTAACATTTGTGGAGAAAATTCAAACCTCGCAATGTTTATTTTCTTCCCGGCCACCATCTGTGTGCAGATTACCTTTTATTTATTGCTCCATGCCTGTCAAATTCCCTGGGGTATGGACTTGCTTTACTCATTCATAATTGCATGAAATATCAACCAAATTCAGTAATTTTGACATGTATGGATAGCTTAGATCTGGCGCTACATGTTGCAATTATCGGCGGCTTCTTAGAGTTAAAACTTGTGGAGAAAATTCAAACCTCGCAATGTTTATTTTCTTCCCGGCCACCATCTGTGTGCAGATTACCTTTTATTTATTGCTCCATGCCTGTCAAATTCCCTGGGGTATGGACTTGCTTTACTCATTCATAATTGCATGAAATATCAACCAAATTCAGTAATTTTGACATGTATGGATAGCTTAGATCTGGCGCTACATGTTGCAATTATCGGCGGCTTCTTAGAGTTAAAACTTGTGGAGAAAATTCAAACCTCGCAATATTTATTTTCTTTCCGGCTAACATCTGTGTGCAGATTACCTTTTATTTATTGCTCCATGCCTGTCAAATTCCCTGGGGTATGGACTTGCTTTACTCATTCATAATTGCATGAAATATCAATCAAATTCAGTAATTCTGACATGTATGGATAGCTTAGATCTGGCGCTACATGTTGCAATTATCGGCGGCTTCTTAGAGTTAACATTTGTGGAGAAAATTCAAACCTCGCAATGTTTATTTTCTTCCCGGCCACCATCTGTGTGCAGATTACCTTTTATTTATTGCTCCATGCCTGTCAAATTCCCTGGGGTATGGACTTGCTTTACTCATTCATAATTGCATGAAATATCAACCAAATTCAGTAATTTTGACATGTATGGATAGCTTAGATCTGGCGCTACATGTTGCAATTATCGGCGGCTTCTTAGAGTTAAAACTTGTGGAGAAAATTCAAACCTCGCAATGTTTATTTTCTTCCCGGCCACCATCTGTGTGCAGATTACCTTTTATTTATTGCTCCATGCCTGTCAAATTCCCTGGGGTATGGACTTGCTTTACTCATTCATAATTGCATGAAATATCAACCAAATTCAGTAATTTTGACATGTATGGATAGCTTAGATCTGGCGCTACATGTTGCAATTATCGGCGGCTTCTTAGAGTTAAAACTTGTGGAGAAAATTCAAACCTCGCAATATTTATTTTCTTTCCGGCTAACATCTGTGTGCAGATTACCTTTTATTTATTGCTCCATGCCTGTCAAATTCCCTGGGGTATGACTTGCTTTACTCATTCATAATTGCATGAAATATCAATCAAATTCAGTAATTTTGACATGTATGGATAGCTTAGATCTGGCGCTACATGTTGCAATTATCGGCGGCTTCTTAGAGTTAACACTTGTGGAGAAAATTCAAACCTCGCAATGTTTATTTTCTTCCCGGCCACCATCTGTGTGCAGATTACCTTTTATTTATTGCTCCATGCCTGTCAAATTCCCTGGGGTATGGACTTGCTTTACTCATTCATAATTGCATGAAATATCAACCAAATTCAGTAATTTTGACATGTATGGATAGCTTAGATCTGGCGCTACATGTTGCAATTATCGGCGGCTTCTTAGAGTTAAAACTTGTAGAGAAAATTCAAACCTCGCAATGTTTATTTTCTTTCCGGCCAACATCTGTGTACATGTTACCGTCTATTTATTGCTCCATGCATGTCAAATTCCCTGGGGTATGGACTTGCTTTACTCATTCATAATTGCATGAAATATCAACCAAATTCAGTAATTTTGACATGTATGGATAGCTTAGATCTGGCGCTACATGTTGCAATTATCGGCGGCTTCTTAGAGTTAACACTTGTGGAGAAAATTCAAACCTCGCAATGTTTATTTTCTTCCCGGCCACCATCTGTGTGCAGATTACCTTTTATTTATTGCTCCATGCCTGTCAAATTCCCTGGGGTATGGACTTGCTTTACTCATTCATAATTGCATGAAATATCAACCAAATTCAGTAATTTTGACATGTATGGATAGCTTAGATCTGGCGCTACATGTTGCAATTATCGGCGGCTTCTTAGAGTTAAAACTTGTGGAGAAAATTCAAACCTCGCAATGTTTATTTTCTTTCCGGCCAACATCTGTGTACATGTTACCGTCTATTTATTGCTCCATGCATGTCAAATTCCCTGGGGTATGGACTTGCTTTACTCATTCATAATTGCATGAAATATCAACCAAATTCAGTAATTTTGACATGTATGGATAGCTTAGATCTGGCGCTACATGTTGCAATTATCGGCGGCTTCTTAGAGTTAAAACTTGTAGAGAAAATTCAAACCTCGGAATGTTTATTTTCTTTCCGGCCAACATCTGTGTACATGTTACCGTCTATTTATTGCTCCATGCATGTCAAATTCCCTGGGGTATGGACTTGCTTTACTCATTCATAATTGCATGAAATATCAACCAAATTCAGTAATTTTGACATGTATGGATAGCTTAGATCTGGCGCTACATGTTGCAATTATCGGCGGCTTCTTAGAGTTAACACTTGTGGAGAAAATTCAAACCTCGCAATGTTTATTTTCTTCCCGGCCACCATCTGTGTGCAGATTACCTTTTATTTATTGCTCCATGCCTGTCAAATTCCCTGGGGTATGGACTTGCTTTACTCATTCATAATTGCATGAAATATCAACCAAATTCAGTAATTTTGACATGTATGGATAGCTTAGATCTGGCGCTACATGTTGCAATTATCGGCGGCTTCTTAGAGTTAAAACTTGTGGAGAAAATTCAAACCTCGCAATGTTTATTTTCTTTCCGGCCAACATCTGTGTACATGTTACCGTCTATTTATTGCTCCATGCATGTCAAATTCCCTGGGGTATGGACTTGCTTTACTCATTCATAATTGCATGAAATATCAACCAAATTCAGTAATTTTGACATGTATGGATAGCTTAGATCTGGCGCTACATGTTGCAATTATCGGCGGCTTCTTAGAGTTAACACTTGTGGAGAAAATTCAAACCTCGCAATATTTATTTTCTTTCCGGCTAACATCTGTGTGCAGATTACCTTTTATTTATTGCTCCATGCCTGTCAAATTCCCTGGGGTATGACTTGCTTTACTCATTCATAATTGCATGAAATATCAATCAAATTCAGTAATTTTGACATGTATGGATAGCTTAGATCTGGCGCTACATGTTGCAATTATCGGCGGCTTCTTAGAGTTAACATTTGTGGAGAAAATTCAAACCTCGCAATGTTTATTTTCTTCCCGGCCACCATCTGTGTGCAGATTACCTTTTATTTATTGCTCCATGCCTGTCAAATTCCCTGGGGTATGGACTTGCTTTACTCATTCATAATTGCATGAAATATCAACCAAATTCAGTAATTTTGACATGTATGGATAGCTTAGATCTGGCGCTACATGTTGCAATTATCGGCGGCTTCTTAGAGTTAAAACTTGTGGAGAAAATTCAAACCTCGCAATGTTTATTTTCTTTCCGGCCAACATCTGTGTACATGTTACCGTCTATTTATTGCTCCATGCATGTCAAATTCCCTGGGGTATGGACTTGCTTTACTCATTCATAATTGCATGAAATATCAACCAAATTCAGTAATTTTGACATGTATGGATAGCTTAGATCTGGCGCTACATGTTGCAATTATCGGCGGCTTCTTAGAGTTAAAACTTGTAGAGAAAATTCAAACCTCGCAATGTTTATTTTCTTTCCGGCCAACATCTGTGTACATGTAACCGTCTATTTATTGCTCCATGCATGTCAAATTCCCTGTGGTATGGACTTGCTTTACTCATTCATAATTGCATGAAATATCAACCAAATTCAGTAATTTGGACATGTATGGATAGCTTAGATCTGGCGCTACATGTTGCAATTATCGGCGGCTTCTTAGAGTTAACACTTGTGGAGAAAATTCAAACCTCGCAATGTTTATTTTCTTCCCGGCCACCATCTGTGTGCAGATTACCGTCTATTTATTGCTCCATGCATGTCAAATTCCCTGGGGTATGGACTTGCTTTACTCATTCATAATTGCATGAAATATCAACCAAATTCAGTAATTTTGACATGTATGGATAGCTTAGATCTGGCGCTACATGTTGCAATTATCGGCGGCTTCTTAGAGTTAACACTTGTGGAGAAAATTCAAACCTCTCAATATTTATTTTCTTTCCGGCTAACATCTGTGTGCAGATTACCTTTTATTTATTGCTCCATGCCTGTCAAATTCCCTGGGGTATGACTTGCTTTACTCATTCATAATTGCATGAAATATCAATCAAATTCAGTAATTTTGACATGTATGGATAGCTTAGATCTGGCGCTACATGTTGCAATTATCGGCGGCTTCTTAGAGTTAACATTTGTGGAGAAAATTCAAACCTCGCAATGTTTATTTTCTTCCCGGCCACCATCTGTGTGCAGATTACCTTTTATTTATTGCTCCATGCCTGTCAAATTCCCTGGGGTATGGACTTGCTTTACTCATTCATAATTGCATGAAATATCAACCAAATTCAGTAATTTTGACATGTATGGATAGCTTAGATCTGGCGCTACATGTTGCAATTATCGGCGGCTTCTTAGAGTTAACACTTGTGGAGAAAATTCAAACCTCGCAATGTTTATTTTCTTCCCGGCCACCATCTGTGTGCAGATTACCTTTTATTTATTGCTCCATGCCTGTCAAATTCCCTGGGGTATGGACTTGCTTTACTCATTCATAATTGCATGAAATATCAACCAAATTCAGTAATTTTGACATGTATGGATAGCTTAGATCTGGCGCTACATGTTGCAATTATCGGCGGCTTCTTAGAGTTAAAACTTGTAGAGAAAATTCAAACCTCGCAATGTTTATTTTCTTTCCGGCCAACATCTGTGTACAGATTACCTTTTATTTATTGCTCCATGCATGTCAAATTCCCTGGGGTATGGACTTGCTTTACTCATTCATAATTGCATGAAATATCAACCAAATTCAGTAATTTGGACATGTATGGATAGCTTAGATCTGGCGCTACATGTTGCAATTATCGGCGGCTTCTTAGAGTTAACACTTGTGGAGAAAATTCAAACCTCGCAATGTTTATTTTCTTCCCGGCAACCATCTGTGTGCAGATTACCTTTTATTTATTGCTCCATGCCTGTCAAATTCCCTGGGGTATGGACTTGCTTTACTCATTCATAATTGCATGAAATATCAACCAAATTCAGTAATTTTGACATGTATGGATAGCTTAGATCTGGCGCTACATGTTGCAATTATCGGCGGCTTCTTAGAGTTAAAACTTGTGGAGAAAATTCAAACCTCGCAATGTTTATTTTCTTCCCGGCCACCATCTGTGTGCAGATTACCTTTTATTTATTGCTCCATGCCTGTCAAATTCCCTGGGGTATGGACTTGCTTTACTCATTCATAATTGCATGAAATATCAACCAAATTCAGTAATTTTGACATGTATGGATAGCTTAGATCTGGCGCTACATGTTGCAATTATCGGCGGCTTCTTAGAGTTAAAACTTGTGGAGAAAATTCAAACCTCGCAATGTTTATTTTCTTTCCGGCCAACATCTGTGTACATGTTACCGTCTATTTATTGCTCCATGCATGTCAAATTCCCTGGGGTATGGACTTGCTTTACTCATTCATAATTGCATGAAATATCAACCAAATTCAGTAATTTTGACATGTATGGATAGCTTAGATCTGGCGCTACATGTTGCAATTATCGGCGGCTTCTTAGAGTTAAAACTTGTAGAGAAAATTCAAACCTCGCAATGTTTATTTTCTTTCCGGCCAACATCTGTGTACATGTTACCGTCTATTTATTGCTCCATGCATGTCAAATTCCCTGGGGTATGGACTTGCTTTACTCATTCATAATTGCATGAAATATCAACCAAATTCAGTAATTTTGACATGTATGGATAGCTTAGATCTGGCGCTACATGTTGCAATTATCGGCGGCTTCTTAGAGTTAACACTTGTGGAGAAAATTCAAACCTCGCAATGTTTATTTTCTTCCCGGCCACCATCTGTGTGCAGATTACCTTTTATTTATTGCTCCATGCCTGTCAAATTCCCTGGGGTATGGACTTGCTTTACTCATTCATAATTGCATGAAATATCAACCAAATTCAGTAATTTTGACATGTATGGATAGCTTAGATCTGGCGCTACATGTTGCAATTATCGGCGGCTTCTTAGAGTTAAAACTTGTGGAGAAAATTCAAACCTCGCAATGTTTATTTTCTTTCCGGCCAACATCTGTGTACATGTTACCGTCTATTTATTGCTCCATGCATGTCAAATTCCCTGGGGTATGGACTTGCTTTACTCATTCATAATTGCATGAAATATCAACCAAATTCAGTAATTTTGACATGTATGGATAGCTTAGATCTGGCGCTACATGTTGCAATTATCGGCGGCTTCTTAGAGTTAACACTTGTGGAGAAAATTCAAACCTCGCAATATTTATTTTCTTTCCGGCTAACATCTGTGTGCAGATTACCTTTTATTTATTGCTCCATGCCTGTCAAATTCCCTGGGGTATGACTTGCTTTACTCATTCATAATTGCATGAAATATCAATCAAATTCAGTAATTTTGACATGTATGGATAGCTTAGATCTGGCGCTACATGTTGCAATTATCGGCGGCTTCTTAGAGTTAACATTTGTGGAGAAAATTCAAACCTCGCAATGTTTATTTTCTTCCCGGCCACCATCTGTGTGCAGATTACCTTTTATTTATTGCTCCATGCCTGTCAAATTCCCTGGGGTATGGACTTGCTTTACTCATTCATAATTGCATGAAATATCAACCAAATTCAGTAATTTTGACATGTATGGATAGCTTAGATCTGGCGCTACATGTTGCAATTATCGGCGGCTTCTTAGAGTTAAAACTTGTGGAGAAAATTCAAACCTCGCAATGTTTATTTTCTTTCCGGCCAACATCTGTGTACATGTTACCGTCTATTTATTGCTCCATGCATGTCAAATTCCCTGGGGTATGGACTTGCTTTACTCATTCATAATTGCATGAAATATCAACCAAATTCAGTAATTTTGACATGTATGGATAGCTTAGATCTGGCGCTACATGTTGCAATTATCGGCGGCTTCTTAGAGTTAAAACTTGTAGAGAAAATTCAAACCTCGCAATGTTTATTTTCTTTCCGGCCAACATCTGTGTACATGTAACCGTCTATTTATTGCTCCATGCATGTCAAATTCCCTGTGGTATGGACTTGCTTTACTCATTCATAATTGCATGAAATATCAACCAAATTCAGTAATTTGGACATGTATGGATAGCTTAGATCTGGCGCTACATGTTGCAATTATCGGCGGCTTCTTAGAGTTAACACTTGTGGAGAAAATTCAAACCTCGCAATGTTTATTTTCTTCCCGGCCACCATCTGTGTGCAGATTACCGTCTATTTATTGCTCCATGCATGTCAAATTCCCTGGGGTATGGACTTGCTTTACTCATTCATAATTGCATGAAATATCAACCAAATTCAGTAATTTTGACATGTATGGATAGCTTAGATCTGGCGCTACATGTTGCAATTATCGGCGGCTTCTTAGAGTTAACACTTGTGGAGAAAATTCAAACCTCTCAATATTTATTTTCTTTCCGGCTAACATCTGTGTGCAGATTACCTTTTATTTATTGCTCCATGCCTGTCAAATTCCCTGGGGTATGACTTGCTTTACTCATTCATAATTGCATGAAATATCAATCAAATTCAGTAATTTTGACATGTATGGATAGCTTAGATCTGGCGCTACATGTTGCAATTATCGGCGGCTTCTTAGAGTTAACATTTGTGGAGAAAATTCAAACCTCGCAATGTTTATTTTCTTCCCGGCCACCATCTGTGTGCAGATTACCTTTTATTTATTGCTCCATGCCTGTCAAATTCCCTGGGGTATGGACTTGCTTTACTCATTCATAATTGCATGAAATATCAACCAAATTCAGTAATTTTGACATGTATGGATAGCTTAGATCTGGCGCTACATGTTGCAATTATCGGCGGCTTCTTAGAGTTAACACTTGTGGAGAAAATTCAAACCTCGCAATGTTTATTTTCTTCCCGGCCACCATCTGTGTGCAGATTACCTTTTATTTATTGCTCCATGCCTGTCAAATTCCCTGGGGTATGGACTTGCTTTACTCATTCATAATTGCATGAAATATCAACCAAATTCAGTAATTTTGACATGTATGGATAGCTTAGATCTGGCGCTACATGTTGCAATTATCGGCGGCTTCTTAGAGTTAAAACTTGTGGAGAAAATTCAAACCTCGCAATGTTTATTTTCTTTCCGGCCAACATCTGTGTACAGATTACCTTTTATTTATTGCTCCATGCATGTCAAATTCCCTGGGGTATGGACTTGCTTTACTCATTCATAATTGCATGAAATATCAACCAAATTCAGTAATTTGGACATGTATGGATAGCTTAGATCTGGCGCTACATGTTGCAATTATCGGCGGCTTCTTAGAGTTAACACTTGTGGAGAAAATTCAAACCTCGCAATGTTTATTTTCTTCCCGGCCACCATCTGTGTGCAGATTACCGTCTATTTATTGCTCCATGCATGTCAAATTCCCTGGGGTATGGACTTGCTTTACTCATTCATAATTGCATGAAATATCAACCAAATTCAGTAATTTTGACATGTATGGATAGCTTAGATCTGGCGCTACATGTTGCAATTATCGGCGGCTTCTTAGAGTTAACACTTGTGGAGAAAATTCAAACCTCTCAATATTTATTTTCTTTCCGGCTAACATCTGTGTGCAGATTACCTTTTATTTATTGCTCCATGCCTGTCAAATTCCCTGGGGTATGACTTGCTTTACTCATTCATAATTGCATGAAATATCAATCAAATTCAGTAATTTTGACATGTATGGATAGCTTAGATCTGGCGCTACATGTTGCAATTATCGGCGGCTTCTTAGAGTTAACATTTGTGGAGAAAATTCAAACCTCGCAATGTTTATTTTCTTCCCGGCCACCATCTGTGTGCAGATTACCTTTTATTTATTGCTCCATGCCTGTCAAATTCCCTGGGGTATGGACTTGCTTTACTCATTCATAATTGCATGAAATATCAACCAAATTCAGTAATTTTGACATGTATGGATAGCTTAGATCTGGCGCTACATGTTGCAATTATCGGCGGCTTCTTAGAGTTAACACTTGTGGAGAAAATTCAAACCTCGCAATGTTTATTTTCTTCCCGGCCACCATCTGTGTGCAGATTACCTTTTATTTATTGCTCCATGCCTGTCAAATTCCCTGGGGTATGGACTTGCTTTACTCATTCATAATTGCATGAAATATCAACCAAATTCAGTAATTTTGACATGTATGGATAGCTTAGATCTGGCGCTACATGTTGCAATTATCGGCGGCTTCTTAGAGTTAAAACTTGTAGAGAAAATTCAAACCTCGCAATGTTTATTTTCTTTCCGGCCAACATCTGTGTACAGATTACCTTTTATTTATTGCTCCATGCATGTCAAATTCCCTGGGGTATGGACTTGCTTTACTCATTCATAATTGCATGAAATATCAACCAAATTCAGTAATTTGGACATGTATGGATAGCTTAGATCTGGCGCTACATGTTGCAATTATCGGCGGCTTCTTAGAGTTAACACTTGTGGAGAAAATTCAAACCTCGCAATGTTTATTTTCTTCCCGGCAACCATCTGTGTGCAGATTACCTTTTATTTATTGCTCCATGCCTGTCAAATTCCCTGGGGTATGGACTTGCTTTACTCATTCATAATTGCATGAAATATCAACCAAATTCAGTAATTTTGACATGTATGGATAGCTTAGATCTGGCGCTACATGTTGCAATTATCGGCGGCTTCTTAGAGTTAAAACTTGTGGAGAAAATTCAAACCTCGCAATGTTTATTTTCTTCCCGGCCACCATCTGTGTGCAGATTACCTTTTATTCATTGCTCCATGCCTGTCAAATTCCCTGGGGTATGGACTTGCTTTACTCATTCATAATTGCATGAAATATCAACCAAATTCAGTAATTTTGACATGTATGGATAGCTTAGATCTGGCGCTACATGTTGCAATTATCGGCGGCTTCTTAGAGTTAAAACTTGTGGAGAAAATTCAAACCTCGCAATGTTTATTTTCTTTCCGGCCAACATCTGTGTACATGTTACCGTCTATTTATTGCTCCATGCATGTCAAATTCCCTGGGGTATGGACTTGCTTTACTCATTCATAATTGCATGAAATATCAACCAAATTCAGTAATTTTGACATGTATGGATAGCTTAGATCTGGCGCTACATGTTGCAATTATCGGCGGCTTCTTAGAGTTAAAACTTGTGGAGAAAATTCAAACCTCGCAATGTTTATTTTCTTTCCGGCCAACATCTGTGTACATGTTACCGTCTATTTATTGCTCCATGCATGTCAAATTCCCTGGGGTATGGACTTGCTTTACTCATTCATAATTGCATGAAATATCAACCAAATTCAGTTATTTTGACATGTATGGATAGCTTAGATCTGGCGCTACATGTTGCAATTATCGGCGGCTTCTTAGAGTTAACACTTGTGGAGAAAATTCAAACCTCGCAATGTTTATTTTCTTCCCGGCAACCATCTGTGTGCAGATTACCTTTTATTTATTGCTCCATGCCTGTCAAATTCCCTGGGGTATGGACTTGCTTTACTCATTCATAATTGCATGAAATATCAACCAAATTCAGTAATTTTGACATGTATGGATAGCTTAGATCTGGCGCTACATGTTGCAATTATCGGCGGCTTCTTAGAGTTAACATTTGTGGAGAAAATTCAAACCTCGCAATGTTTATTTTCTTCCCGGCCACCATCTGTGTGCATATTACCTTTTATGTATTGCTCCATGCCTGTCAAATTCCCTGGGGTATGGACTTGCTTTACTCATTCATAATTGCATGAAATATCAACCAAATTCAGTAATTTTGACATGTATGGATAGCTTAGATCTGGCGCTACATGTTGCAATTATCGGCGGCTTCTTAGAGTTAACACTTGTGGAGAAAATTCAAACCTCGCAATGTTTATTTTCTTCCCGGCCACCATCTGTGTGCAGATTACCTTTTATTTATTGCTCCATGCCTGTCAAATTCCCTGGGGTATGGACTTGCTTTACTCATTCATAATTGCATGAAATATCAACCAAATTCAGTAATTTTGACATGTATGGATAGCTTAGATCTGGCGCTACATGTTGCAATTATCGGCGGCTTCTTAGAGTTAAAACTTGTGGAGAAAATTCAAACCTCGCAATGTTTATTTTCTTTCCGGCCAACATCTGTGTACATGTTACCGTCTATTTATTGCTCCATGCATGTCAAATTCCCTGGGGTATGGACTTGCTTTACTCATTCATAATTGCATGAAATATCAACCAAATTCAGTAATTTTGACATGTATGGATAGCTTAGATCTGGCGCTACATGTTGCAATTATCGGCGGCTTCTTAGAGTTAAAACTTGTGGAGAAAATTCAAACCTCGCAATGTTTATTTTCTTCCCGGCCACCATCTGTGTGCAGATTACCTTTTATTCATTGCTCCATGCCTGTCAAATTCCCTGGGGTATGGACTTGCTTTACTCATTCATAATTGCATGAAATATCAACCAAATTCAGTAATTTTGACATGTATGGATAGCTTAGATCTGGCGCTACATGTTGCAATTATCGGCGGCTTCTTAGAGTTAAAACTTGTGGAGAAAATTCAAACCTCGCAATGTTTATTTTCTTCCCGGCCACCATCTGTGTGCAGATTACCTTTTATTCATTGCTCCATGCCTGTCAAATTCCCTGGGGTATGGACTTGCTTTACTCATTCATAATTGCATGAAATATCAACCAAATTCAGTAATTTTGACATGTATGGATAGCTTAGATCTGGCGCTACATGTTGCAATTATCGGCGGCTTCTTAGAGTTAAAACTTGTGGAGAAAATTCAAACCTCGCAATGTTTATTTTCTTTCCGGCCAACATCTGTGTACATGTTACCGTCTATTTATTGCTCCATGCATGTCAAATTCCCTGGGGTATGGACTTGCTTTACTCATTCATAATTGCATGAAATATCAACCAAATTCAGTAATTTTGACATGTATGGATAGCTTAGATCTGGCGCTACATGTTGCAATTATCGGCGGCTTCTTAGAGTTAAAACTTGTGGAGAAAATTCAAACCTCGCAATGTTTATTTTCTTTCCGGCCAACATCTGTGTACATGTTACCGTCTATTTATTGCTCCATGCATGTCAAATTCCCTGGGGTATGGACTTGCTTTACTCATTCATAATTGCATGAAATATCAACCAAATTCAGTAATTTTGACATGTATGGATAGCTTAGATCTGGCGCTACATGTTGCAATTATCGGCGGCTTCTTAGAGTTAACACTTGTGGAGAAAATTCAAACCTCGCAATATTTATTTTCTTTCCGGCCAACATCTGTGTGCAGATTACCTTTTATTTATTGCTCCATGCCTGTCAAATTCCCTGGGGTATGACTTGCTTTACTCATTCATAATTGCATGAAATATCAATCAAATTCAGTAATTTTGACATGTATGGATAGCTTAGATCTGGCGCTACATGTTGCAATTATCGGCGGCTTCTTAGAGTTAACATTTGTGGAGAAAATTCAAACCTCGCAATGTTTATTTTCTTCCCGGCCACCATCTGTGTGCAGATTACCTTTTATTTATTGCTCCATGCCTGTCAAATTCCCTGGGGTATGGACTTGCTTTACTCATTCATAATTGCATGAAATATCAACCAAATTCAGTAATTTTGACATGTATGGATAGCTTAGATCTGGCGCTACATGTTGCAATTATCGGCGGCTTCTTAGAGTTAAAACTTGTGGAGAAAATTCAAACCTCGCAATGTTTATTTTCTTTCCGGCCAACATCTGTGTACATGTTACCGTCTATTTATTGCTCCATGCATGTCAAATTCCCTGGGGTATGGACTTGCTTTACTCATTCATAATTGCATGAAATATCAACCAAATTCAGTAATTTTGACATGTATGGATAGCTTAGATCTGGCGCTACATGTTGCAATTATCGGCGGCTTCTTAGAGTTAAAACTTGTGGAGAAAATTCAAACCTCGCAATGTTTATTTTCTTTCCGGCCAACATCTGTGTACATGTTACCGTCTATTTATTGCTCCATGCATGTCAAATTCCCTGGGGTATGGACTTGCTTTACTCATTCATAATTGCATGAAATATCAACCAAATTCAGTAATTTTGACATGTATGGATAGCTTAGATCTGGCGCTACATGTTGCAATTATCGGCGGCTTCTTAGAGTTAAAACTTGTGGAGAAAATTCAAACCTCGCAATGTTTATTTTCTTTCCGGCCAACATCTGTGTACATGTTACCGTCTATTTATTGCTCCATGCATGTCAAATTCCCTGGGGTATGGACTTGCTTTACTCATTCATAATTGCATGAAATATCAACCAAATTCAGTAATTTTGACATGTATGGATAGCTTAGATCTGGCGCTACATGTTGCAATTATCGGCGGCTTCTTAGAGTTAACACTTGTGGAGAAAATTCAAACCTCGCAATATTTATTTTCTTTCCGGCCAACATCTGTGTGCAGATTACCTTTTATTTATTGCTCCATGCCTGTCAAATTCCCTGGGGTATGACTTGCTTTACTCATTCATAATTGCATGAAATATCAATCAAATTCAGTAATTTTGACATGTATGGATAGCTTAGATCTGGCGCTACATGTTGCAATTATCGGCGGCTTCTTAGAGTTAACATTTGTGGAGAAAATTCAAACCTCGCAATGTTTATTTTCTTCCCGGCCACCATCTGTGTGCAGATTACCTTTTATTTATTGCTCCATGCCTGTCAAATTCCCTGGGGTATGGACTTGCTTTACTCATTCATAATTGCATGAAATATCAACCAAATTCAGTAATTTTGACATGTATGGATAGCTTAGATCTGGCGCTACATGTTGCAATTATCGGCGGCTTCTTAGAGTTAAAACTTGTGGAGAAAATTCAAACCTCGCAATGTTTATTTTCTTTCCGGCCAACATCTGTGTACATGTTACCGTCTATTTATTGCTCCATGCATGTCAAATTCCCTGGGGTATGGACTTGCTTTACTCATTCATAATTGCATGAAATATCAACCAAATTCAGTAATTTTGACATGTATGGATAGCTTAGATCTGGCGCTACATGTTGCAATTATCGGCGGCTTCTTAGAGTTAAAACTTGTGGAGAAAATTCAAACCTCGCAATGTTTATTTTCTTTCCGGCCAACATCTGTGTACATGTTACCGTCTATTTATTGCTCCATGCATGTCAAATTCCCTGGGGTATGGACTTGCTTTACTCATTCATAATTGCATGAAATATCAACCAAATTCAGTAATTTTGACATGTATGGATAGCTTAGATCTGGCGCTACATGTTGCAATTATCGGCGGCTTCTTAGAGTTAACACTTGTGGAGAAAATTCAAACCTCGCAATATTTATTTTCTTTCCGGCCAACATCTGTGTGCAGATTACCTTTTATTTATTGCTCCATGCCTGTCAAATTCCCTGGGGTATGACTTGCTTTACTCATTCATAATTGCATGAAATATCAATCAAATTCAGTAATTTTGACATGTATGGATAGCTTAGATCTGGCGCTACATGTTGCAATTATCGGCGGCTTCTTAGAGTTAACATTTGTGGAGAAAATTCAAACCTCGCAATGTTTATTTTCTTCCCGGCCACCATCTGTGTGCAGATTACCTTTTATTTATTGCTCCATGCCTGTCAAATTCCCTGGGGTATGGACTTGCTTTACTCATTCATAATTGCATGAAATATCAACCAAATTCAGTAATTTTGACATGTATGGATAGCTTAGATCTGGCGCTACATGTTGCAATTATCGGCGGCTTCTTAGAGTTAACACTTGTGGAGAAAATTCAAACCTCGCAATGTTTATTTTCTTCCCGGCCACCATCTGTGTGCAGATTACCTTTTATTTATTGCTCCATGCCTGTCAAATTCCCTGGGGTATGGACTTGCTTTACTCATTCATAATTGCATGAAATATCAACCAAATTCAGTAATTTTGACATGTATGGATAGCTTAGATCTGGCGCTACATGTTGCAATTATCGGCGGCTTCTTAGAGTTAAAACTTGTAGAGAAAATTCAAACCTCGCAATGTTTATTTTCTTTCCGGCCAACATCTGTGTACAGATTACCTTTTATTTATTGCTCCATGCATGTCAAATTCCCTTGGGTATGGACTTGCTTTACTCATTCATAATTGCATGAAATATCAACCAAATTCAGTAATTTTGACATGTATGGATAGCTTAGATCTGGCGCTACATGTTGCAATTATCGGCGGCTTCTTAGAGTTAACACTTGTGGAGAAAATTCAAACCTCGCAATGTTTATTTTCTTCCCGGCAACCATCTGTGTGCAGATTACCTTTTATTTATTGCTCCATGCCTGTCAAATTCCCTGGGGTATGGACTTGCTTTACTCATTCATAATTGCATGAAATATCAACCAAATTCAGTAATTTTGACATGTATGGATAGCTTAGATCTGGCGCTACATGTTGCAATTATCGGCGGCTTCTTAGAGTTAAAACTTGTGGAGAAAATTCAAACCTCGCAATGTTTATTTTCTTCCCGGCCACCATCTGTGTGCAGATTACCTTTTATTCATTGCTCCATGCCTGTCAAATTCCCTGGGGTATGGACTTGCTTTACTCATTCATAATTGCATGAAATATCAACCAAATTCAGTAATTTTGACATGTATGGATAGCTTAGATCTGGCGCTACATGTTGCAATTATCGGCGGCTTCTTAGAGTTAAAACTTGTGGAGAAAATTCAAACCTCGCAATGTTTATTTTCTTTCCGGCCAACATCTGTGTACATGTTACCGTCTATTTATTGCTCCATGCATGTCAAATTCCCTGGGGTATGGACTTGCTTTACTCATTCATAATTGCATGAAATATCAACCAAATTCAGTAATTTTGACATGTATGGATAGCTTAGATCTGGCGCTACATGTTGCAATTATCGGCGGCTTCTTAGAGTTAAAACTTGTGGAGAAAATTCAAACCTCGCAATGTTTATTTTCTTTCCGGCCAACATCTGTGTACATGTTACCGTCTATTTATTGCTCCATGCATGTCAAATTCCCTGGGGTATGGACTTGCTTTACTCATTCATAATTGCATGAAATATCAACCAAATTCAGTTATTTTGACATGTATGGATAGCTTAGATCTGGCGCTACATGTTGCAATTATCGGCGGCTTCTTAGAGTTAACACTTGTGGAGAAAATTCAAACCTCGCAATGTTTATTTTCTTCCCGGCAACCATCTGTGTGCAGATTACCTTTTATTTATTGCTCCATGCCTGTCAAATTCCCTGGGGTATGGACTTGCTTTACTCATTCATAATTGCATGAAATATCAACCAAATTCAGTAATTTTGACATGTATGGATAGCTTAGATCTGGCGCTACATGTTGCAATTATCGGCGGCTTCTTAGAGTTAACATTTGTGGAGAAAATTCAAACCTCGCAATGTTTATTTTCTTCCCGGCCACCATCTGTGTGCAGATTACCTTTTATTTATTGCTCCATGCCTGTCAAATTCCCTGGGGTATGGACTTGCTTTACTCATTCATAATTGCATGAAATATCAACCAAATTCAGTAATTTTGACATGTATGGATAGCTTAGATCTGGCGCTACATGTTGCAATTATCGGCGGCTTCTTAGAGTTAAAACTTGTAGAGAAAATTCAAACCTCGCAATGTTTATTTTCTTTCCGGCCAACATCTGTGTACAGATTACCTTTTATTTATTGCTCCATGCATGTCAAATTCCCTGGGGTATGGACTTGCTTTACTCATTCATAATTGCATGAAATATCAACCAAATTCAGTAATTTTGACATGTATGGATAGCTTAGATCTGGCGCTACATGTTGCAATTATCGGCGGCTTCTTAGAGTTAACACTTGTGGAGAAAATTCAAACCTCGCAATGTTTATTTTCTTCCCGGCAACCATCTGTGTGCAGATTACCTTTTATTTATTGCTCCATGCCTGTCAAATTCCCTGGGGTATGGACTTGCTTTACTCATTCATAATTGCATGAAATATCAACCAAATTCAGTAATTTTGACATGTATGGATAGCTTAGATCTGGCGCTACATGTTGCAATTATCGGCGGCTTCTTAGAGTTAAAACTTGTGGAGAAAATTCAAACCTCGCAATGTTTATTTTCTTCCCGGCCACCATCTGTGTGCAGATTACCTTTTATTCATTGCTCCATGCCTGTCAAATTCCCTGGGGTATGGACTTGCTTTACTCATTCATAATTGCATGAAATATCAACCAAATTCAGTAATTTTGACATGTATGGATAGCTTAGATCTGGCGCTACATGTTGCAATTATCGGCGGCTTCTTAGAGTTAAAACTTGTGGAGAAAATTCAAACCTCGCAATGTTTATTTTCTTTCCGGCCAACATCTGTGTACATGTTACCGTCTATTTATTGCTCCATGCATGTCAAATTCCCTGGGGTATGGACTTGCTTTACTCATTCATAATTGCATGAAATATCAACCAAATTCAGTAATTTTGACATGTATGGATAGCTTAGATCTGGCGCTACATGTTGCAATTATCGGCGGCTTCTTAGAGTTAAAACTTGTGGAGAAAATTCAAACCTCGCAATGTTTATTTTCTTTCCGGCCAACATCTGTGTACATGTTACCGTCTATTTATTGCTCCATGCATGTCAAATTCCCTGGGGTATGGACTTGCTTTACTCATTCATAATTGCATGAAATATCAACCAAATTCAGTAATTTTGACATGTATGGATAGCTTAGATCTGGCGCTACATGTTGCAATTATCGGCGGCTTCTTAGAGTTAAAACTTGTGGAGAAAATTCAAACCTCGCAATGTTTATTTTCTTCCCGGCCACCATCTGTGTGCAGATTACCTTTTATTCATTGCTCCATGCCTGTCAAATTCCCTGGGGTATGGACTTGCTTTACTCATTCATAATTGCATGAAATATCAACCAAATTCAGTAATTTTGACATGTATGGATAGCTTAGATCTGGCGCTACATGTTGCAATTATCGGCGGCTTCTTAGAGTTAAAACTTGTGGAGAAAATTCAAACCTCGCAATGTTTATTTTCTTCCCGGCCACCATCTGTGTGCAGATTACCTTTTATTCATTGCTCCATGCCTGTCAAATTCCCTGGGGTATGGACTTGCTTTACTCATTCATAATTGCATGAAATATCAACCAAATTCAGTAATTTTGACATGTATGGATAGCTTAGATCTGGCGCTACATGTTGCAATTATCGGCGGCTTCTTAGAGTTAAAACTTGTGGAGAAAATTCAAACCTCGCAATGTTTATTTTCTTTCCGGCCAACATCTGTGTACATGTTACCGTCTATTTATTGCTCCATGCATGTCAAATTCCCTGGGGTATGGACTTGCTTTACTCATTCATAATTGCATGAAATATCAACCAAATTCAGTAATTTTGACATGTATGGATAGCTTAGATCTGGCGCTACATGTTGCAATTATCGGCGGCTTCTTAGAGTTAAAACTTGTGGAGAAAATTCAAACCTCGCAATGTTTATTTTCTTTCCGGCCAACATCTGTGTACATGTTACCGTCTATTTATTGCTCCATGCATGTCAAATTCCCTGGGGTATGGACTTGCTTTACTCATTCATAATTGCATGAAATATCAACCAAATTCAGTAATTTTGACATGTATGGATAGCTTAGATCTGGCGCTACATGTTGCAATTATCGGCGGCTTCTTAGAGTTAACACTTGTGGAGAAAATTCAAACCTCGCAATATTTATTTTCTTTCCGGCCAACATCTGTGTGCAGATTACCTTTTATTTATTGCTCCATGCCTGTCAAATTCCCTGGGGTATGACTTGCTTTACTCATTCATAATTGCATGAAATATCAATCAAATTCAGTAATTTTGACATGTATGGATAGCTTAGATCTGGCGCTACATGTTGCAATTATCGGCGGCTTCTTAGAGTTAACATTTGTGGAGAAAATTCAAACCTCGCAATGTTTATTTTCTTCCCGGCCACCATCTGTGTGCAGATTACCTTTTATTTATTGCTCCATGCCTGTCAAATTCCCTGGGGTATGGACTTGCTTTACTCATTCATAATTGCATGAAATATCAACCAAATTCAGTAATTTTGACATGTATGGATAGCTTAGATCTGGCGCTACATGTTGCAATTATCGGCGGCTTCTTAGAGTTAAAACTTGTGGAGAAAATTCAAACCTCGCAATGTTTATTTTCTTTCCGGCCAACATCTGTGTACATGTTACCGTCTATTTATTGCTCCATGCATGTCAAATTCCCTGGGGTATGGACTTGCTTTACTCATTCATAATTGCATGAAATATCAACCAAATTCAGTAATTTTGACATGTATGGATAGCTTAGATCTGGCGCTACATGTTGCAATTATCGGCGGCTTCTTAGAGTTAAAACTTGTGGAGAAAATTCAAACCTCGCAATGTTTATTTTCTTTCCGGCCAACATCTGTGTACATGTTACCGTCTATTTATTGCTCCATGCATGTCAAATTCCCTGGGGTATGGACTTGCTTTACTCATTCATAATTGCATGAAATATCAACCAAATTCAGTAATTTTGACATGTATGGATAGCTTAGATCTGGCGCTACATGTTGCAATTATCGGCGGCTTCTTAGAGTTAAAACTTGTGGAGAAAATTCAAACCTCGCAATGTTTATTTTCTTTCCGGCCAACATCTGTGTACATGTTACCGTCTATTTATTGCTCCATGCATGTCAAATTCCCTGGGGTATGGACTTGCTTTACTCATTCATAATTGCATGAAATATCAACCAAATTCAGTAATTTTGACATGTATGGATAGCTTAGATCTGGCGCTACATGTTGCAATTATCGGCGGCTTCTTAGAGTTAACACTTGTGGAGAAAATTCAAACCTCGCAATATTTATTTTCTTTCCGGCCAACATCTGTGTGCAGATTACCTTTTATTTATTGCTCCATGCCTGTCAAATTCCCTGGGGTATGACTTGCTTTACTCATTCATAATTGCATGAAATATCAATCAAATTCAGTAATTTTGACATGTATGGATAGCTTAGATCTGGCGCTACATGTTGCAATTATCGGCGGCTTCTTAGAGTTAACATTTGTGGAGAAAATTCAAACCTCGCAATGTTTATTTTCTTCCCGGCCACCATCTGTGTGCAGATTACCTTTTATTTATTGCTCCATGCCTGTCAAATTCCCTGGGGTATGGACTTGCTTTACTCATTCATAATTGCATGAAATATCAACCAAATTCAGTAATTTTGACATGTATGGATAGCTTAGATCTGGCGCTACATGTTGCAATTATCGGCGGCTTCTTAGAGTTAAAACTTGTGGAGAAAATTCAAACCTCGCAATGTTTATTTTCTTTCCGGCCAACATCTGTGTACATGTTACCGTCTATTTATTGCTCCATGCATGTCAAATTCCCTGGGGTATGGACTTGCTTTACTCATTCATAATTGCATGAAATATCAACCAAATTCAGTAATTTTGACATGTATGGATAGCTTAGATCTGGCGCTACATGTTGCAATTATCGGCGGCTTCTTAGAGTTAAAACTTGTGGAGAAAATTCAAACCTCGCAATGTTTATTTTCTTTCCGGCCAACATCTGTGTACATGTTACCGTCTATTTATTGCTCCATGCATGTCAAATTCCCTGGGGTATGGACTTGCTTTACTCATTCATAATTGCATGAAATATCAACCAAATTCAGTAATTTTGACATGTATGGATAGCTTAGATCTGGCGCTACATGTTGCAATTATCGGCGGCTTCTTAGAGTTAACACTTGTGGAGAAAATTCAAACCTCGCAATATTTATTTTCTTTCCGGCCAACATCTGTGTGCAGATTACCTTTTATTTATTGCTCCATGCCTGTCAAATTCCCTGGGGTATGACTTGCTTTACTCATTCATAATTGCATGAAATATCAATCAAATTCAGTAATTTTGACATGTATGGATAGCTTAGATCTGGCGCTACATGTTGCAATTATCGGCGGCTTCTTAGAGTTAACATTTGTGGAGAAAATTCAAACCTCGCAATGTTTATTTTCTTCCCGGCCACCATCTGTGTGCAGATTACCTTTTATTTATTGCTCCATGCCTGTCAAATTCCCTGGGGTATGGACTTGCTTTACTCATTCATAATTGCATGAAATATCAACCAAATTCAGTAATTTTGACATGTATGGATAGCTTAGATCTGGCGCTACATGTTGCAATTATCGGCGGCTTCTTAGAGTTAACACTTGTGGAGAAAATTCAAACCTCGCAATGTTTATTTTCTTCCCGGCCACCATCTGTGTGCAGATTACCTTTTATTTATTGCTCCATGCCTGTCAAATTCCCTGGGGTATGGACTTGCTTTACTCATTCATAATTGCATGAAATATCAACCAAATTCAGTAATTTTGACATGTATGGATAGCTTAGATCTGGCGCTACATGTTGCAATTATCGGCGGCTTCTTAGAGTTAAAACTTGTAGAGAAAATTCAAACCTCGCAATGTTTATTTTCTTTCCGGCCAACATCTGTGTACAGATTACCTTTTATTTATTGCTCCATGCATGTCAAATTCCCTTGGGTATGGACTTGCTTTACTCATTCATAATTGCATGAAATATCAACCAAATTCAGTAATTTTGACATGTATGGATAGCTTAGAT
This sequence comes from Hippasteria phrygiana, assembly GCA_037893225.1. Taxonomy (NCBI): domain Eukaryota; kingdom Metazoa; phylum Echinodermata; class Asteroidea; order Valvatida; family Goniasteridae; genus Hippasteria; species Hippasteria phrygiana. The sequence continues at coordinate 33,302 of JAZGUH010001194.1, forward strand.
CTGGCGCTACATGTTGCAATTATCGGCGGCTTCTTAGAGTTAACACTTGTGGAGAAAATTCAAACCTCGCAATGTTTATTTTCTTCCCGGCAACCATCTGTGTGCAGATTACCTTTTATTTATTGCTCCATGCCTGTCAAATTCCCTGGGGTATGGACTTGCTTTACTCATTCATAATTGCATGAAATATCAACCAAATTCAGTAATTTTGACATGTATGGATAGCTTAGATCTGGCGCTACATGTTGCAATTATCGGCGGCTTCTTAGAGTTAAAACTTGTGGAGAAAATTCAAACCTCGCAATGTTTATTTTCTTCCCGGCCACCATCTGTGTGCAGATTACCTTTTATTCATTGCTCCATGCCTGTCAAATTCCCTGGGGTATGGACTTGCTTTACTCATTCATAATTGCATGAAATATCAACCAAATTCAGTAATTTTGACATGTATGGATAGCTTAGATCTGGCGCTACATGTTGCAATTATCGGCGGCTTCTTAGAGTTAAAACTTGTGGAGAAAATTCAAACCTCGCAATGTTTATTTTCTTTCCGGCCAACATCTGTGTACATGTTACCGTCTATTTATTGCTCCATGCATGTCAAATTCCCTGGGGTATGGACTTGCTTTACTCATTCATAATTGCATGAAATATCAACCAAATTCAGTAATTTTGACATGTATGGATAGCTTAGATCTGGCGCTACATGTTGCAATTATCGGCGGCTTCTTAGAGTTAAAACTTGTGGAGAAAATTCAAACCTCGCAATGTTTATTTTCTTTCCGGCCAACATCTGTGTACATGTTACCGTCTATTTATTGCTCCATGCATGTCAAATTCCCTGGGGTATGGACTTGCTTTACTCATTCATAATTGCATGAAATATCAACCAAATTCAGTTATTTTGACATGTATGGATAGCTTAGATCTGGCGCTACATGTTGCAATTATCGGCGGCTTCTTAGAGTTAACACTTGTGGAGAAAATTCAAACCTCGCAATGTTTATTTTCTTCCCGGCAACCATCTGTGTGCAGATTACCTTTTATTTATTGCTCCATGCCTGTCAAATTCCCTGGGGTATGGACTTGCTTTACTCATTCATAATTGCATGAAATATCAACCAAATTCAGTAATTTTGACATGTATGGATAGCTTAGATCTGGCGCTACATGTTGCAATTATCGGCGGCTTCTTAGAGTTAACATTTGTGGAGAAAATTCAAACCTCGCAATGTTTATTTTCTTCCCGGCCACCATCTGTGTGCAGATTACCTTTTATTTATTGCTCCATGCCTGTCAAATTCCCTGGGGTATGGACTTGCTTTACTCATTCATAATTGCATGAAATATCAACCAAATTCAGTAATTTTGACATGTATGGATAGCTTAGATCTGGCGCTACATGTTGCAATTATCGGCGGCTTCTTAGAGTTAAAACTTGTAGAGAAAATTCAAACCTCGCAATGTTTATTTTCTTTCCGGCCAACATCTGTGTACAGATTACCTTTTATTTATTGCTCCATGCATGTCAAATTCCCTGGGGTATGGACTTGCTTTACTCATTCATAATTGCATGAAATATCAACCAAATTCAGTAATTTTGACATGTATGGATAGCTTAGATCTGGCGCTACATGTTGCAATTATCGGCGGCTTCTTAGAGTTAACACTTGTGGAGAAAATTCAAACCTCGCAATGTTTATTTTCTTCCCGGCAACCATCTGTGTGCAGATTACCTTTTATTTATTGCTCCATGCCTGTCAAATTCCCTGGGGTATGGACTTGCTTTACTCATTCATAATTGCATGAAATATCAACCAAATTCAGTAATTTTGACATGTATGGATAGCTTAGATCTGGCGCTACATGTTGCAATTATCGGCGGCTTCTTAGAGTTAAAACTTGTGGAGAAAATTCAAACCTCGCAATGTTTATTTTCTTCCCGGCCACCATCTGTGTGCAGATTACCTTTTATTCATTGCTCCATGCCTGTCAAATTCCCTGGGGTATGGACTTGCTTTACTCATTCATAATTGCATGAAATATCAACCAAATTCAGTAATTTTGACATGTATGGATAGCTTAGATCTGGCGCTACATGTTGCAATTATCGGCGGCTTCTTAGAGTTAAAACTTGTGGAGAAAATTCAAACCTCGCAATGTTTATTTTCTTTCCGGCCAACATCTGTGTACATGTTACCGTCTATTTATTGCTCCATGCATGTCAAATTCCCTGGGGTATGGACTTGCTTTACTCATTCATAATTGCATGAAATATCAACCAAATTCAGTTATTTTGACATGTATGGATAGCTTAGATCTGGCGCTACATGTTGCAATTATCGGCGGCTTCTTAGAGTTAACACTTGTGGAGAAAATTCAAACCTCGCAATGTTTATTTTCTTCCCGGCAACCATCTGTGTGCAGATTACCTTTTATTTATTGCTCCATGCCTGTCAAATTCCCTGGGGTATGGACTTGCTTTACTCATTCATAATTGCATGAAATATCAACCAAATTCAGTAATTTTGACATGTATGGATAGCTTAGATCTGGCGCTACATGTTGCAATTATCGGCGGCTTCTTAGAGTTAACATTTGTGGAGAAAATTCAAACCTCGCAATGTTTATTTTCTTCCCGGCCACCATCTGTGTGCATATTACCTTTTATGTATTGCTCCATGCCTGTCAAATTCCCTGGGGTATGGACTTGCTTTACTCATTCATAATTGCATGAAATATCAACCAAATTCAGTAATTTTGACATGTATGGATAGCTTAGATCTGGCGCTACATGTTGCAATTATCGGCGGCTTCTTAGAGTTAACACTTGTGGAGAAAATTCAAACCTCGCAATGTTTATTTTCTTCCCGGCCACCATCTGTGTGCAGATTACCTTTTATTTATTGCTCCATGCCTGTCAAATTCCCTGGGGTATGGACTTGCTTTACTCATTCATAATTGCATGAAATATCAACCAAATTCAGTAATTTTGACATGTATGGATAGCTTAGATCTGGCGCTACATGTTGCAATTATCGGCGGCTTCTTAGAGTTAAAACTTGTGGAGAAAATTCAAACCTCGCAATGTTTATTTTCTTTCCGGCCAACATCTGTGTACATGTTACCGTCTATTTATTGCTCCATGCATGTCAAATTCCCTGGGGTATGGACTTGCTTTACTCATTCATAATTGCATGAAATATCAACCAAATTCAGTAATTTTGACATGTATGGATAGCTTAGATCTGGCGCTACATGTTGCAATTATCGGCGGCTTCTTAGAGTTAACATTTGTGGAGAAAATTCAAACCTCGCAATGTTTATTTTCTTCCCGGCCACCATCTGTGTGCATATTACCTTTTATGTATTGCTCCATGCCTGTCAAATTCCCTGGGGTATGGACTTGCTTTACTCATTCATAATTGCATGAAATATCAACCAAATTCAGTAATTTTGACATGTATGGATAGCTTAGATCTGGCGCTACATGTTGCAATTATCGGCGGCTTCTTAGAGTTAACACTTGTGGAGAAAATTCAAACCTCGCAATGTTTATTTTCTTCCCGGCCACCATCTGTGTGCAGATTACCTTTTATTTATTGCTCCATGCCTGTCAAATTCCCTGGGGTATGGACTTGCTTTACTCATTCATAATTGCATGAAATATCAACCAAATTCAGTAATTTTGACATGTATGGATAGCTTAGATCTGGCGCTACATGTTGCAATTATCGGCGGCTTCTTAGAGTTAACATTTGTGGAGAAAATTCAAACCTCGCAATGTTTATTTTCTTCCCGGCCACCATCTGTGTGCATATTACCTTTTATGTATTGCTCCATGCCTGTCAAATTCCCTGGGGTATGGACTTGCTTTACTCATTCATAATTGCATGAAATATCAACCAAATTCAGTAATTTTGACATGTATGGATAGCTTAGATCTGGCGCTACATGTTGCAATTATCGGCGGCTTCTTAGAGTTAACACTTGTGGAGAAAATTCAAACCTCGCAATGTTTATTTTCTTCCCGGCCACCATCTGTGTGCAGATTACCTTTTATTTATTGCTCCATGCCTGTCAAATTCCCTGGGGTATGGACTTGCTTTACTCATTCATAATTGCATGAAATATCAACCAAATTCAGTAATTTTGACATGTATGGATAGCTTAGATCTGGCGCTACATGTTGCAATTATCGGCGGCTTCTTAGAGTTAAAACTTGTGGAGAAAATTCAAACCTCGCAATGTTTATTTTCTTTCCGGCCAACATCTGTGTACATGTTACCGTCTATTTATTGCTCCATGCATGTCAAATTCCCTGGGGTATGGACTTGCTTTACTCATTCATAATTGCATGAAATATCAACCAAATTCAGTAATTTTGACATGTATGGATAGCTTAGATCTGGCGCTACATGTTGCAATTATCGGCGGCTTCTTAGAGTTAACATTTGTGGAGAAAATTCAAACCTCGCAATGTTTATTTTCTTCCCGGCCACCATCTGTGTGCATATTACCTTTTATGTATTGCTCCATGCCTGTCAAATTCCCTGGGGTATGGACTTGCTTTACTCATTCATAATTGCATGAAATATCAACCAAATTCAGTAATTTTGACATGTATGGATAGCTTAGATCTGGCGCTACATGTTGCAATTATCGGCGGCTTCTTAGAGTTAACACTTGTGGAGAAAATTCAAACCTCGCAATGTTTATTTTCTTCCCGGCCACCATCTGTGTGCAGATTACCTTTTATTTATTGCTCCATGCCTGTCAAATTCCCTGGGGTATGGACTTGCTTTACTCATTCATAATTGCATGAAATATCAACCAAATTCAGTAATTTTGACATGTATGGATAGCTTAGATCTGGCGCTACATGTTGCAATTATCGGCGGCTTCTTAGAGTTAAAACTTGTGGAGAAAATTCAAACCTCGCAATGTTTATTTTCTTTCCGGCCAACATCTGTGTACATGTTACCGTCTATTTATTGCTCCATGCATGTCAAATTCCCTGGGGTATGGACTTGCTTTACTCATTCATAATTGCATGAAATATCAACCAAATTCAGTAATTTTGACATGTATGGATAGCTTAGATCTGGCGCTACATGTTGCAATTATCGGCGGCTTCTTAGAGTTAAAACTTGTGGAGAAAATTCAAACCTCGCAATGTTTATTTTCTTCCCGGCCACCATCTGTGTGCAGATTACCTTTTATTCATTGCTCCATGCCTGTCAAATTCCCTGGGGTATGGACTTGCTTTACTCATTCATAATTGCATGAAATATCAACCAAATTCAGTAATTTTGACATGTATGGATAGCTTAGATCTGGCGCTACATGTTGCAATTATCGGCGGCTTCTTAGAGTTAAAACTTGTGGAGAAAATTCAAACCTCGCAATGTTTATTTTCTTTCCGGCCAACATCTGTGTACATGTTACCGTCTATTTATTGCTCCATGCATGTCAAATTCCCTGGGGTATGGACTTGCTTTACTCATTCATAATTGCATGAAATATCAACCAAATTCAGTAATTTTGACATGTATGGATAGCTTAGATCTGGCGCTACATGTTGCAATTATCGGCGGCTTCTTAGAGTTAAAACTTGTAGAGAAAATTCAAACCTCGCAATGTTTATTTTCTTTCCGGCCAACATCTGTGTACATGTTACCGTCTATTTATTGCTCCATGCATGTCAAATTCCCTGGGGTATGGACTTGCTTTACTCATTCATAATTGCATGAAATATCAACCAAATTCAGTTATTTTGACATGTATGGATAGCTTAGATCTGGCGCTACATGTTGCAATTATCGGCGGCTTCTTAGAGTTAACACTTGTGGAGAAAATTCAAACCTCGCAATGTTTATTTTCTTCCCGGCAACCATCTGTGTGCAGATTACCTTTTATTTATTGCTCCATGCCTGTCAAATTCCCTGGGGTATGGACTTGCTTTACTCATTCATAATTGCATGAAATATCAACCAAATTCAGTAATTTTGACATGTATGGATAGCTTAGATCTGGCGCTACATGTTGCAATTATCGGCGGCTTCTTAGAGTTAACATTTGTGGAGAAAATTCAAACCTCGCAATGTTTATTTTCTTCCCGGCCACCATCTGTGTGCATATTACCTTTTATGTATTGCTCCATGCCTGTCAAATTCCCTGGGGTATGGACTTGCTTTACTCATTCATAATTGCATGAAATATCAACCAAATTCAGTAATTTTGACATGTATGGATAGCTTAGATCTGGCGCTACATGTTGCAATTATCGGCGGCTTCTTAGAGTTAACACTTGTGGAGAAAATTCAAACCTCGCAATGTTTATTTTCTTCCCGGCCACCATCTGTGTGCAGATTACCTTTTATTTATTGCTCCATGCCTGTCAAATTCCCTGGGGTATGGACTTGCTTTACTCATTCATAATTGCATGAAATATCAACCAAATTCAGTAATTTTGACATGTATGGATAGCTTAGATCTGGCGCTACATGTTGCAATTATCGGCGGCTTCTTAGAGTTAAAACTTGTGGAGAAAATTCAAACCTCGCAATGTTTATTTTCTTTCCGGCCAACATCTGTGTACATGTTACCGTCTATTTATTGCTCCATGCATGTCAAATTCCCTGGGGTATGGACTTGCTTTACTCATTCATAATTGCATGAAATATCAACCAAATTCAGTAATTTTGACATGTATGGATAGCTTAGATCTGGCGCTACATGTTGCAATTATCGGCGGCTTCTTAGAGTTAAAACTTGTGGAGAAAATTCAAACCTCGCAATGTTTATTTTCTTCCCGGCCACCATCTGTGTGCAGATTACCTTTTATTCATTGCTCCATGCCTGTCAAATTCCCTGGGGTATGGACTTGCTTTACTCATTCATAATTGCATGAAATATCAACCAAATTCAGTAATTTTGACATGTATGGATAGCTTAGATCTGGCGCTACATGTTGCAATTATCGGCGGCTTCTTAGAGTTAAAACTTGTGGAGAAAATTCAAACCTCGCAATGTTTATTTTCTTTCCGGCCAACATCTGTGTACATGTTACCGTCTATTTATTGCTCCATGCATGTCAAATTCCCTGGGGTATGGACTTGCTTTACTCATTCATAATTGCATGAAATATCAACCAAATTCAGTAATTTTGACATGTATGGATAGCTTAGATCTGGCGCTACATGTTGCAATTATCGGCGGCTTCTTAGAGTTAAAACTTGTGGAGAAAATTCAAACCTCGCAATGTTTATTTTCTTTCCGGCCAACATCTGTGTACATGTTACCGTCTATTTATTGCTCCATGCATGTCAAATTCCCTGGGGTATGGACTTGCTTTACTCATTCATAATTGCATGAAATATCAACCAAATTCAGTTATTTTGACATGTATGGATAGCTTAGATCTGGCGCTACATGTTGCAATTATCGGCGGCTTCTTAGAGTTAACACTTGTGGAGAAAATTCAAACCTCGCAATGTTTATTTTCTTCCCGGCAACCATCTGTGTGCAGATTACCTTTTATTTATTGCTCCATGCCTGTCAAATTCCCTGGGGTATGGACTTGCTTTACTCATTCATAATTGCATGAAATATCAACCAAATTCAGTAATTTTGACATGTATGGATAGCTTAGATCTGGCGCTACATGTTGCAATTATCGGCGGCTTCTTAGAGTTAACATTTGTGGAGAAAATTCAAACCTCGCAATGTTTATTTTCTTCCCGGCCACCATCTGTGTGCAGATTACCTTTTATGTATTGCTCCATGCCTGTCAAATTCCCTGGGGTATGGACTTGCTTTACTCATTCATAATTGCATGAAATATCAACCAAATTCAGTAATTTTGACATGTATGGATAGCTTAGATCTGGCGCTACATGTTGCAATTATCGGCGGCTTCTTAGAGTTAACACTTGTGGAGAAAATTCAAACCTCGCAATGTTTATTTTCTTCCCGGCCACCATCTGTGTGCAGATTACCTTTTATTTATTGCTCCATGCCTGTCAAATTCCCTGGGGTATGGACTTGCTTTACTCATTCATAATTGCATGAAATATCAACCAAATTCAGTAATTTTGACATGTATGGATAGCTTAGATCTGGCGCTACATGTTGCAATTATCGGCGGCTTCTTAGAGTTAAAACTTGTGGAGAAAATTCAAACCTCGCAATGTTTATTTTCTTTCCGGCCAACATCTGTGTACATGTTACCGTCTATTTATTGCTCCATGCATGTCAAATTCCCTGGGGTATGGACTTGCTTTACTCATTCATAATTGCATGAAATATCAACCAAATTCAGTAATTTTGACATGTATGGATAGCTTAGATCTGGCGCTACATGTTGCAATTATCGGCGGCTTCTTAGAGTTAACACTTGTGGAGAAAATTCAAACCTCGCAATATTTATTTTCTTTCCGGCTAACATCTGGGTGCAGATTACCTTTTATTTATTGCTCCATGCCTGTCAAATTCCCTGGGGTATGACTTGCTTTACTCATTCATAATTGCATGAAATATCAATCAAATTCAGTAATTTTGACATGTATGGATAGCTTAGATCTGGCGCTACATGTTGCAATTATCGGCGGCTTCTTAGAGTTAACATTTGTGGAGAAAATTCAAACCTCGCAATGTTTATTTTCTTCCCGGCCACCATCTGTGTGCAGATTACCTTTTATTTATTGCTCCATGCCTGTCAAATTCCCTGGGGTATGGACTTGCTTTACTCATTCATAATTGCATGAAATATCAACCAAATTCAGTAATTTTGACATGTATGGATAGCTTAGATCTGGCGCTACATGTTGCAATTATCGGCGGCTTCTTAGAGTTAACACTTGTGGAGAAAATTCAAACCTCGCAATGTTTATTTTCTTCCCGGCCACCATCTGTGTGCAGATTACCTTTTATTTATTGCTCCATGCCTGTCAAATTCCCTGGGGTATGGACTTGCTTTACTCATTCATAATTGCATGAAATATCAACCAAATTCAGTAATTTTGACATGTATGGATAGCTTAGATCTGGCGCTACATGTTGCAATTATCGGCGGCTTCTTAGAGTTAACACTTGTGGAGAAAATTCAAACCTCGCAATGTTTATTTTCTTCCCGGCCACCATCTGTGTGCAGATTACCTTTTATTTATTGCTCCATGCCTGTCAAATTCCCTGGGGTATGGACTTGCTTTACTCATTCATAATTGCATGAAATATCAACCAAATTCAGTAATTTTGACATGTATGGATAGCTTAGATCTGGCGCTACATGTTGCAATTATCGGCGGCTTCTTAGAGTTAAAACTTGTGGAGAAAATTCAAACCTCGCAATGTTTATTTTCTTTCCGGCCAACATCTGTGTACATGTTACCGTCTATTTATTGCTCCATGCATGTCAAATTCCCTGGGGTATGGACTTGCTTTACTCATTCATAATTGCATGAAATATCAACCAAATTCAGTAATTTTGACATGTATGGATAGCTTAGATCTGGCGCTACATGTTGCAATTATCGGCGGCTTCTTAGAGTTAACACTTGTGGAGAAAATTCAAACCTCGCAATATTTATTTTCTTTCCGGCTAACATCTGTGTGCAGATTACCTTTTATTTATTGCTCCATGCCTGTCAAATTCCCTGGGGTATGACTTGCTTTACTCATTCATAATTGCATGAAATATCAATCAAATTCAGTAATTTTGACATGTATGGATAGCTTAGATCTGGCGCTACATGTTGCAATTATCGGCGGCTTCTTAGAGTTAACATTTGTGGAGAAAATTCAAACCTCGCAATGTTTATTTTCTTCCCGGCCACCATCTGTGTGCAGATTACCTTTTATTTATTGCTCCATGCCTGTCAAATTCCCTGGGGTATGGACTTGCTTTACTCATTCATAATTGCATGAAATATCAACCAAATTCAGTAATTTTGACATGTATGGATAGCTTAGATCTGGCGCTACATGTTGCAATTATCGGCGGCTTCTTAGAGTTAACACTTGTGGAGAAAATTCAAACCTCGCAATGTTTATTTTCTTCCCGGCCACCATCTGTGTGCAGATTACCTTTTATTTATTGCTCCATGCCTGTCAAATTCCCTGGGGTATGGACTTGCTTTACTCATTCATAATTGCATGAAATATCAACCAAATTCAGTAATTTTGACATGTATGGATAGCTTAGATCTGGCGCTACATGTTGCAATTATCGGCGGCTTCTTAGAGTTAACACTTGTGGAGAAAATTCAAACCTCGCAATGTTTATTTTCTTCCCGGCCACCATCTGTGTGCAGATTACCTTTTATTTATTGCTCCATGCCTGTCAAATTCCCTGGGGTATGGACTTGCTTTACTCATTCATAATTGCATGAAATATCAACCAAATTCAGTAATTTTGACATGTATGGATAGCTTAGATCTGGCGCTACATGTTGCAATTATCGGCGGCTTCTTAGAGTTAACACTTGTGGAGAAAATTCAAACCTCGCAATGTTTATTTTCTTCCCGGCCACCATCTGTGTGCAGATTACCTTTTATTTATTGCTCCATGCATGTCAAATTCCCTGGGGTATGGACTTGCTTTACTCATTCATAATTGCATGAAATATCAACCAAATTCAGTAATTTGGACATGTATGGATAGCTTAGATCTGGCGCTACATGTTGCAATTATCGGCGGCTTCTTAGAGTTAAAACTTGTAGAGAAAATTCAAACCTCGCAATGTTTATTTTCTTTCCGGCCAACATCTGTGTACATGTTACCGTCTATTTATTGCTCCATGCATGTCAAATTCCCTGGGGTATGGACTTGCTTTACTCATTCATAATTGCATGAAATATCAACCAAATTCAGTAATTTTGACATGTATGGATAGCTTAGATCTGGCGCTACATGTTGCAATTATCGGCGGCTTCTTAGAGTTAAAACTTGTGGAGAAAATTCAAACCTCGCAATATTTATTTTCTTTCCGGCTAACATCTGTGTGCAGATTACCTTTTATTTATTGCTCCATGCCTGTCAAATTCCCTGGGGTATGACTTGCTTTACTCATTCATAATTGCATGAAATATCAATCAAATTCAGTAATTTTGACATGTATGGATAGCTTAGATCTGGCGCTACATGTTGCAATTATCGGCGGCTTCTTAGAGTTAACACTTGTGGAGAAAATTCAAACCTCGCAATGTTTATTTTCTTCCCGGCCACCATCTGTGTGCAGATTACCTTTTATTTATTGCTCCATGCCTGTCAAATTCCCTGGGGTATGGACTTGCTTTACTCATTCATAATTGCATGAAATATAAACCAAATTCGTTAATTTTGACATGTATGGATAGCTTAGATCTGGCGCTACATGTTGCAATTATCGGCGGCTTCTTAGAGTTAAAACTTGTAGAGAAAATTCAAACCTCGCAATGTTTATTTTCTTTCCGGCCAACATCTGTGTACATGTTACCGTCTATTTATTGCTCCATGCATGTCAAATTCCCTGGGGTATGGACTTGCTTTACTCATTCATAATTGCATGAAATATCAACCAAATTCAGTAATTTTGACATGTATGGATAGCTTAGATCTGGCGCTACATGTTGCAATTATCGGCGGCTTCTTAGAGTTAACACTTGTGGAGAAAATTCAAACCTCGCAATGTTTATTTTCTTCCCGGCCACCATCTGTGTGCAGATTACCTTTTATTTATTGCTCCATGCCTGTCAAATTCCCTGGGGTATGGACTTGCTTTACTCATTCATAATTGCATGAAATATCAACCAAATTCAGTAATTTTGACATGTATGGATAGCTTAGATCTGGCGCTACATGTTGCAATTATCGGCGGCTTCTTAGAGTTAAAACTTGTGGAGAAAATTCAAACCTCGCAATGTTTATTTTCTTTCCGGCCAACATCTGTGTACATGTTACCGTCTATTTATTGCTCCATGCATGTCAAATTCCCTGGGGTATGGACTTGCTTTACTCATTCATAATTGCATGAAATATCAACCAAATTCAGTAATTTTGACATGTATGGATAGCTTAGATCTGGCGCTACATGTTGCAATTACCGGCGGCTTCTTAGAGTTAACACTTGTGGAGAAAATTCAAACCTCGCAATATTTATTTTCTTTCCGGCTAACATCTGTGTGCAGATTACCTTTTATTTATTGCTCCATGCCTGTCAAATTCCCTGGGGTATGACTTGCTTTACTCATTCATAATTGCATGAAATATCAATCAAATTCAGTAATTTTGACATGTATGGATAGCTTAGATCTGGCGCTACATGTTGCAATTATCGGCGGCTTCTTAGAGTTAACATTTGTGGAGAAAATTCAAACCTCGCAATGTTTATTTTCTTCCCGGCCACCATCTGTGTGCAGATTACCTTTTATTTATTGCTCCATGCCTGTCAAATTCCCTGGGGTATGGACTTGCTTTACTCATTCATAATTGCATGAAATATCAACCAAATTCAGTAATTTTGACATGTATGGATAGCTTAGATCTGGCGCTACATGTTGCAATTATCGGCGGCTTCTTAGAGTTAACACTTGTGGAGAAAATTCAAACCTCGCAATGTTTATTTTCTTCCCGGCCACCATCTGTGTGCAGATTACCTTTTATTTATTGCTCCATGCCTGTCAAATTCCCTGGGGTATGGACTTGCTTTACTCATTCATAATTGCATGAAATATCAACCAAATTCAGTAATTTTGACATGTATGGATAGCTTAGATCTGGCGCTACATGTTGCAATTATCGGCGGCTTCTTAGAGTTAAAACTTGTAGAGAAAATTCAAACCTCGCAATGTTTATTTTCTTTCCGGCCAACATCTGTGTACATGTTACCGTCTATTTATTGCTCCATGCATGTCAAATTCCCTGGGGTATGGACTTGCTTTACTCATTCATAATTGCATGAAATATCAACCAAATTCAGTAATTTTGACATGTATGGATAGCTTAGATCTGGCGCTACATGTTGCAATTATCGGCGGCTTCTTAGAGTTAACACTTGTGGAGAAAATTCAAACCTCGCAATGTTTATTTTCTTCCCGGCCACCATCTGTGTGCAGATTACCTTTTATTTATTGCTCCATGCCTGTCAAATTCCCTGGGGTATGGACTTGCTTTACTCATTCATAATTGCATGAAATATCAACCAAATTCAGTAATTTTGACATGTATGGATAGCTTAGATCTGGCGCTACATGTTGCAATTATCGGCGGCTTCTTAGAGTTAAAACTTGTGGAGAAAATTCAAACCTCGCAATGTTTATTTTCTTTCCGGCCAACATCTGTGTACATGTTACCGTCTATTTATTGCTCCATGCATGTCAAATTCCCTGGGGTATGGACTTGCTTTACTCATTCATAATTGCATGAAATATCAACCAAATTCAGTAATTTTGACATGTATGGATAGCTTAGATCTGGCGCTACATGTTGCAATTATCGGCGGCTTCTTAGAGTTAACACTTGTGGAGAAAATTCAAACCTCGCAATATTTATTTTCTTTCCGGCTAACATCTGTGTGCAGATTACCTTTTATTTATTGCTCCATGCCTGTCAAATTCCCTGGGGTATGACTTGCTTTACTCATTCATAATTGCATGAAATATCAATCAAATTCAGTAATTTTGACATGTATGGATAGCTTAGATCTGGCGCTACATGTTGCAATTATCGGCGGCTTCTTAGAGTTAACATTTGTGGAGAAAATTCAAACCTCGCAATGTTTATTTTCTTCCCGGCCACCATCTGTGTGCAGATTACCTTTTATTTATTGCTCCATGCCTGTCAAATTCCCTGGGGTATGGACTTGCTTTACTCATTCATAATTGCATGAAATATCAACCAAATTCAGTAATTTTGACATGTATGGATAGCTTAGATCTGGCGCTACATGTTGCAATTATCGGCGGCTTCTTAGAGTTAACACTTGTGGAGAAAATTCAAACCTCGCAATGTTTATTTTCTTCCCGGCCACCATCTGTGTGCAGATTACCTTTTATTTATTGCTCCATGCCTGTCAAATTCCCTGGGGTATGGACTTGCTTTACTCATTCATAATTGCATGAAATATCAACCAAATTCAGTAATTTTGACATGTATGGATAGCTTAGATCTGGCGCTACATGTTGCAATTATCGGCGGCTTCTTAGAGTTAACACTTGTGGAGAAAATTCAAACCTCGCAATGTTTATTTTCTTCCCGGCCACCATCTGTGTGCAGATTACCTTTTATTTATTGCTCCATGCCTGTCAAATTCCCTGGGGTATGGACTTGCTTTACTCATTCATAATTGCATGAAATATCAACCAAATTCAGTAATTTTGACATGTATGGATAGCTTAGATCTGGCGCTACATGTTGCAATTATCGGCGGCTTCTTAGAGTTAAAACTTGTGGAGAAAATTCAAACCTCGCAATATTTATTTTCTTTCCGGCTAACATCTGTGTGCAGATTACCTTTTATTTATTGCTCCATGCCTGTCAAATTCCCTGGGGTATGACTTGCTTTACTCATTCATAATTGCATGAAATATCAATCAAATTCAGTAATTTTGACATGTATGGATAGCTTAGATCTGGCGCTACATGTTGCAATTATCGGCGGCTTCTTAGAGTTAACACTTGTGGAGAAAATTCAAACCTCGCAATGTTTATTTTCTTCCCGGCCACCATCTGTGTGCAGATTACCTTTTATTTATTGCTCCATGCATGTCAAATTCCCTGGGGTATGGACTTGCTTTACTCATTCATAATTGCATGAAATATCAACCAAATTCAGTAATTTTGACATGTATGGATAGCTTAGATCTGGCGCTACATGTTGCAATTATCGGCGGCTTCTTAGAGTTAAAACTTGTGGAGAAAATTCAAACCTCGCAATGTTTATTTTCTTTCCGGCCAACATCTGTGTACATGTTACCGTCTATTTATTGCTCCATGCCTGTCAAATTCCCTGGGGTATGGACTTGCTTTACTCATTCATAATTGCATGAAATATCAACCAAATTCAGTAATTTTGACATGTATGGATAGCTTAGATCTGGCGCTACATGTTGCAATTATCGGCGGCTTCTTAGAGTTAACACTTGTGGAGAAAATTCAAACCTCGCAATGTTTATTTTCTTCCCGGCCACCATCTGTGTGCAGATTACCTTTTATTTATTGCTCCATGCCTGTCAAATTCCCTGGGGTATGGACTTGCTTTACTCATTCATAATTGCATGAAATATCAACCAAATTCAGTAATTTTGACATGTATGGATAGCTTAGATCTGGCGCTACATGTTGCAATTATCGGCGGCTTCTTAGAGTTAAAACTTGTGGAGAAAATTCAAACCTCGCAATGTTTATTTTCTTTCCGGCCAACATCTGTGTACATGTTACCGTCTATGTATTGCTCCATGCATGTCAAATTCCCTGGGGTATGGACTTGCTTTACTCATTCATAATTGCATGAAATATCAACCAAATTCAGTAATTTTGACATGTATGGATAGCTTAGATCTGGCGCTACATGTTGCAATTATCGGCGGCTTCTTAGAGTTAACACTTGTGGAGAAAATTCAAACCTCGCAATATTTATTTTCTTTCCGGCTAACATCTGTGTGCAGATTACCTTTTATTTATTGCTCCATGCCTGTCAAATTCCCTGGGGTATGACTTGCTTTACTCATTCATAATTGCATGAAATATCAATCAAATTCAGTAATTTTGACATGTATGGATAGCTTAGATCTGGCGCTACATGTTGCAATTATCGGCGGCTTCTTGGAGTTAACATTTGTGGAGAAAATTCAAACCTCGCAATGTTTATTTTCTTCCCGGCCACCATCTGTGTGCAGATTACCTTTTATTTATTGCTCCATGCCTGTCAAATTCCCTGGGGTATGGACTTGCTTTACTCATTCATAATTGCATGAAATATCAACCAAATTCAGTAATTTTGACATGTATGGATAGCTTAGATCTGGCGCTACATGTTGCAATTATCGGCGGCTTCTTAGAGTTAACACTTGTGGAGAAAATTCAAACCTCGCAATGTTTATTTTCTTCCCGGCCACCATCTGTGTGCAGATTACCTTTTATTTATTGCTCCATGCATGTCAAATTCCCTGGGGTATGGACTTGCTTTACTCATTCATAATTGCATGAAATATCAACCAAATTCAGTAATTTGGACATGTATGGATAGCTTAGATCTGGCGCTACATGTTGCAATTATCGGCGGCTTCTTAGAGTTAAAACTTGTAGAGAAAATTCAAACCTCGCAATGTTTATTTTCTTTCCGGCCAACATCTGTGTACATGTTACCGTCTATTTATTGCTCCATGCATGTCAAATTCCCTGGGGTATGGACTTGCTTTACTCATTCATAATTGCATGAAATATCAACCAAATTCAGTAATTTTGACATGTATGGATAGCTTAGATCTGGCGCTACATGTTGCAATTATCGGCGGCTTCTTAGAGTTAAAACTTGTGGAGAAAATTCAAACCTCGCAATATTTATTTTCTTTCCGGCTAACATCTGTGTGCAGATTACCTTTTATTTATTGCTCCATGCCTGTCAAATTCCCTGGGGTATGACTTGCTTTACTCATTCATAATTGCATGAAATATCAATCAAATTCAGTAATTTTGACATGTATGGATAGCTTAGATCTGGCGCTACATGTTGCAATTATCGGCGGCTTCTTAGAGTTAACACTTGTGGAGAAAATTCAAACCTCGCAATGTTTATTTTCTTCCCGGCCACCATCTGTGTGCAGATTACCTTTTATTTATTGCTCCATGCCTGTCAAATTCCCTGGGGTATGGACTTGCTTTACTCATTCATAATTGCATGAAATATAAACCAAATTCGTTAATTTTGACATGTATGGATAGCTTAGATCTGGCGCTACATGTTGCAATTATCGGCGGCTTCTTAGAGTTAAAACTTGTAGAGAAAATTCAAACCTCGCAATGTTTATTTTCTTTCCGGCCAACATCTGTGTACATGTTACCGTCTATTTATTGCTCCATGCATGTCAAATTCCCTGGGGTATGGACTTGCTTTACTCATTCATAATTGCATGAAATATCAACCAAATTCAGTAATTTTGACATGTATGGATAGCTTAGATCTGGCGCTACATGTTGCAATTATCGGCGGCTTCTTAGAGTTAACACTTGTGGAGAAAATTCAAACCTCGCAATGTTTATTTTCTTCCCGGCCACCATCTGTGTGCAGATTACCTTTTATTTATTGCTCCATGCCTGTCAAATTCCCTGGGGTATGGACTTGCTTTACTCATTCATAATTGCATGAAATATCAACCAAATTCAGTAATTTTGACATGTATGGATAGCTTAGATCTGGCGCTACATGTTGCAATTATCGGCGGCTTCTTAGAGTTAAAACTTGTGGAGAAAATTCAAACCTCGCAATGTTTATTTTCTTTCCGGCCAACATCTGTGTACATGTTACCGTCTATTTATTGCTCCATGCATGTCAAATTCCCTGGGGTATGGACTTGCTTTACTCATTCATAATTGCATGAAATATCAACCAAATTCAGTAATTTTGACATGTATGGATAGCTTAGATCTGGCGCTACATGTTGCAATTACCGGCGGCTTCTTAGAGTTAAAACTTGTGGAGAAAATTCAAACCTCGCAATGTTTATTTTCTTTCCGGCCAACATCTGTGTACATGTTACCGTCTATGTATTGCTCCATGCATGTCAAATTCCCTGGGGTATGGACTTGCTTTACTCATTCATAATTGCATGAAATATCAACCAAATTCAGTAATTTTGACATGTATGGATAGCTTAGATCTGGCGCTACATGTTGCAATTATCGGCGGCTTCTTAGAGTTAACACTTGTGGAGAAAATTCAAACCTCGCAATATTTATTTTCTTTCCGGCTAACATCTGTGTGCAGATTACCTTTTATTTATTGCTCCATGCCTGTCAAATTCCCTGGGGTATGACTTGCTTTACTCATTCATAATTGCATGAAATATCAATCAAATTCAGTAATTTTGACATGTATGGATAGCTTAGATCTGGCGCTACATGTTGCAATTATCGGCGGCTTCTTGGAGTTAACATTTGTGGAGAAAATTCAAACCTCGCAATGTTTATTTTCTTCCCGGCCACCATCTGTGTGCAGATTACCTTTTATTTATTGCTCCATGCCTGTCAAATTCCCTGGGGTATGGACTTGCTTTACTCATTCATAATTGCATGAAATATCAACCAAATTCAGTAATTTTGACATGTATGGATAGCTTAGATCTGGCGCTACATGTTGCAATTATCGGCGGCTTCTTAGAGTTAACACTTGTGGAGAAAATTCAAACCTCGCAATGTTTATTTTCTTCCCGGCCACCATCTGTGTGCAGATTACCTTTTATTTATTGCTCCATGCATGTCAAATTCCCTGGGGTATGGACTTGCTTTACTCATTCATAATTGCATGAAATATCAACCAAATTCAGTAATTTGGACATGTATGGATAGCTTAGATCTGGCGCTACATGTTGCAATTATCGGCGGCTTCTTAGAGTTAAAACTTGTAGAGAAAATTCAAACCTCGCAATGTTTATTTTCTTTCCGGCCAACATCTGTGTACATGTTACCGTCTATTTATTGCTCCATGCATGTCAAATTCCCTGGGGTATGGACTTGCTTTACTCATTCATAATTGCATGAAATATCAACCAAATTCAGTAATTTTGACATGTATGGATAGCTTAGATCTGGCGCTACATGTTGCAATTATCGGCGGCTTCTTAGAGTTAAAACTTGTGGAGAAAATTCAAACCTCGCAATATTTATTTTCTTTCCGGCTAACATCTGTGTGCAGATTACCTTTTATTTATTGCTCCATGCCTGTCAAATTCCCTGGGGTATGACTTGCTTTACTCATTCATAATTGCATGAAATATCAATCAAATTCAGTAATTTTGACATGTATGGATAGCTTAGATCTGGCGCTACATGTTGCAATTATCGGCGGCTTCTTAGAGTTAACACTTGTGGAGAAAATTCAAACCTCGCAATGTTTATTTTCTTCCCGGCCACCATCTGTGTGCAGATTACCTTTTATTTATTGCTCCATGCCTGTCAAATTCCCTGGGGTATGGACTTGCTTTACTCATTCATAATTGCATGAAATATAAACCAAATTCGTTAATTTTGACATGTATGGATAGCTTAGATCTGGCGCTACATGTTGCAATTATCGGCGGCTTCTTAGAGTTAAAACTTGTAGAGAAAATTCAAACCTCGCAATGTTTATTTTCTTTCCGGCCAACATCTGTGTACATGTTACCGTCTATTTATTGCTCCATGCATGTCAAATTCCCTGGGGTATGGACTTGCTTTACTCATTCATAATTGCATGAAATATCAACCAAATTCAGTAATTTTGACATGTATGGATAGCTTAGATCTGGCGCTACATGTTGCAATTATCGGCGGCTTCTTAGAGTTAACACTTGTGGAGAAAATTCAAACCTCGCAATGTTTATTTTCTTCCCGGCCACCATCTGTGTGCAGATTACCTTTTATTTATTGCTCCATGCCTGTCAAATTCCCTGGGGTATGGACTTGCTTTACTCATTCATAATTGCATGAAATATCAACCAAATTCAGTAATTTTGACATGTATGGATAGCTTAGATCTGGCGCTACATGTTGCAATTATCGGCGGCTTCTTAGAGTTAAAACTTGTGGAGAAAATTCAAACCTCGCAATGTTTATTTTCTTTCCGGCCAACATCTGTGTACATGTTACCGTCTATTTATTGCTCCATGCATGTCAAATTCCCTGGGGTATGGACTTGCTTTACTCATTCATAATTGCATGAAATATCAACCAAATTCAGTAATTTTGACATGTATGGATAGCTTAGATCTGGCGCTACATGTTGCAATTACCGGCGGCTTCTTAGAGTTAACACTTGTGGAGAAAATTCAAACCTCGCAATATTTATTTTCTTTCCGGCTAACATCTGTGTGCAGATTACCTTTTATTTATTGCTCCATGCCTGTCAAATTCCCTGGGGTATGACTTGCTTTACTCATTCATAATTGCATGAAATATCAATCAAATTCAGTAATTTTGACATGTATGGATAGCTTAGATCTGGCGCTACATGTTGCAATTATCGGCGGCTTCTTAGAGTTAACATTTGTGGAGAAAATTCAAACCTCGCAATGTTTATTTTCTTCCCGGCCACCATCTGTGTGCAGATTACCTTTTATTTATTGCTCCATGCCTGTCAAATTCCCTGGGGTATGGACTTGCTTTACTCATTCATAATTGCATGAAATATCAACCAAATTCAGTAATTTTGACATGTATGGATAGCTTAGATCTGGCGCTACATGTTGCAATTATCGGCGGCTTCTTAGAGTTAACACTTGTGGAGAAAATTCAAACCTCGCAATGTTTATTTTCTTCCCGGCCACCATCTGTGTGCAGATTACCTTTTATTTATTGCTCCATGCCTGTCAAATTCCCTGGGGTATGGACTTGCTTTACTCATTCATAATTGCATGAAATATCAACCAAATTCAGTAATTTTGACATGTATGGATAGCTTAGATCTGGCGCTACATGTTGCAATTATCGGCGGCTTCTTAGAGTTAAAACTTGTAGAGAAAATTCAAACCTCGCAATATTTATTTTCTTTCCGGCCAACATCTGTGTACATGTTACCGTCTATTTATTGCTCCATGCATGTCAAATTCCCTGGGGTATGGACTTGCTTTACTCATTCATAATTGCATGAAATATCAACCAAATTCAGTAATTTTGACATGTATGGATAGCTTAGATCTGGCGCTACATGTTGCAATTATCGGCGGCTTCTTAGAGTTAACACTTGTGGAGAAAATTCAAACCTCGCAATGTTTATTTTCTTCCCGGCCACCATCTGTGTGCAGATTACCTTTTATTTATTGCTCCATGCCTGTCAAATTCCCTGGGGTATGGACTTGCTTTACTCATTCATAATTGCATGAAATATCAACCAAATTCAGTAATTTTGACATGTATGGATAGCTTAGATCTGGCGCTACATGTTGCAATTATCGGCGGCTTCTTAGAGTTAAAACTTGTGGAGAAAATTCAAACCTCGCAATGTTTATTTTCTTTCCGGCCAACATCTGTGTACATGTTACCGTCTATTTATTGCTCCATGCATGTCAAATTCCCTGGGGTATGGACTTGCTTTACTCATTCATAATTGCATGAAATATCAACCAAATTCAGTAATTTTGACATGTATGGATAGCTTAGATCTGGCGCTACATGTTGCAATTATCGGCGGCTTCTTAGAGTTAACACTTGTGGAGAAAATTCAAACCTCGCAATATTTATTTTCTTTCCGGCTAACATCTGTGTGCAGATTACCTTTTATTTATTGCTCCATGCCTGTCAAATTCCCTGGGGTATGACTTGCTTTACTCATTCATAATTGCATGAAATATCAATCAAATTCAGTAATTTTGACATGTATGGATAGCTTAGATCTGGCGCTACATGTTGCAATTATCGGCGGCTTCTTAGAGTTAACATTTGTGGAGAAAATTCAAACCTCGCAATGTTTATTTTCTTCCCGGCCACCATCTGTGTGCAGATTACCTTTTATTTATTGCTCCATGCCTGTCAAATTCCCTGGGGTATGGACTTGCTTTACTCATTCATAATTGCATGAAATATCAACCAAATTCAGTAATTTTGACATGTATGGATAGCTTAGATCTGGCGCTACATGTTGCAATTATCGGCGGCTTCTTAGAGTTAACACTTGTGGAGAAAATTCAAACCTCGCAATGTTTATTTTCTTCCCGGCCACCATCTGTGTGCAGATTACCTTTTATTTATTGCTCCATGCCTGTCAAATTCCCTGGGGTATGGACTTGCTTTACTCATTCATAATTGCATGAAATATCAACCAAATTCAGTAATTTTGACATGTATGGATAGCTTAGATCTGGCGCTACATGTTGCAATTATCGGCGGCTTCTTAGAGTTAACACTTGTGGAGAAAATTCAAACCTCGCAATGTTTATTTTCTTCCCGGCCACCATCTGTGTGCAGATTACCTTTTATTTATTGCTCCATGCCTGTCAAATTCCCTGGGGTATGGACTTGCTTTACTCATTCATAATTGCATGAAATATCAACCAAATTCAGTAATTTTGACATGTATGGATAGCTTAGATCTGGCGCTACATGTTGCAATTATCGGCGGCTTCTTAGAGTTAAAACTTGTGGAGAAAATTCAAACCTCGCAATATTTATTTTCTTTCCGGCTAACATCTGTGTGCAGATTACCTTTTATTTATTGCTCCATGCCTGTCAAATTCCCTGGGGTATGACTTGCTTTACTCATTCATAATTGCATGAAATATCAATCAAATTCAGTAATTTTGACATGTATGGATAGCTTAGATCTGGCGCTACATGTTGCAATTATCGGCGGCTTCTTAGAGTTAACACTTGTGGAGAAAATTCAAACCTCGCAATGTTTATTTTCTTCCCGGCCACCATCTGTGTGCAGATTACCTTTTATTTATTGCTCCATGCATGTCAAATTCCCTGGGGTATGGACTTGCTTTACTCATTCATAATTGCATGAAATATCAACCAAATTCAGTAATTTTGACATGTATGGATAGCTTAGATCTGGCGCTACATGTTGCAATTATCGGCGGCTTCTTAGAGTTAAAACTTGTGGAGAAAATTCAAACCTCGCAATGTTTATTTTCTTTCCGGCCAACATCTGTGTACATGTTACCGTCTATTTATTGCTCCATGCCTGTCAAATTCCCTGGGGTATGGACTTGCTTTACTCATTCATAATTGCATGAAATATCAACCAAATTCAGTAATTTTGACATGTATGGATAGCTTAGATCTGGCGCTACATGTTGCAATTATCGGCGGCTTCTTAGAGTTAACACTTGTGGAGAAAATTCAAACCTCGCAATGTTTATTTTCTTCCCGGCCACCATCTGTGTGCAGATTACCTTTTATTTATTGCTCCATGCCTGTCAAATTCCCTGGGGTATGGACTTGCTTTACTCATTCATAATTGCATGAAATATCAACCAAATTCAGTAATTTTGACATGTATGGATAGCTTAGATCTGGCGCTACATGTTGCAATTATCGGCGGCTTCTTAGAGTTAAAACTTGTGGAGAAAATTCAAACCTCGCAATGTTTATTTTCTTTCCGGCCAACATCTGTGTACATGTTACCGTCTATGTATTGCTCCATGCATGTCAAATTCCCTGGGGTATGGACTTGCTTTACTCATTCATAATTGCATGAAATATCAACCAAATTCAGTAATTTTGACATGTATGGATAGCTTAGATCTGGCGCTACATGTTGCAATTATCGGCGGCTTCTTAGAGTTAACACTTGTGGAGAAAATTCAAACCTCGCAATATTTATTTTCTTTCCGGCTAACATCTGTGTGCAGATTACCTTTTATTTATTGCTCCATGCCTGTCAAATTCCCTGGGGTATGACTTGCTTTACTCATTCATAATTGCATGAAATATCAATCAAATTCAGTAATTTTGACATGTATGGATAGCTTAGATCTGGCGCTACATGTTGCAATTATCGGCGGCTTCTTGGAGTTAACATTTGTGGAGAAAATTCAAACCTCGCAATGTTTATTTTCTTCCCGGCCACCATCTGTGTGCAGATTACCTTTTATTTATTGCTCCATGCCTGTCAAATTCCCTGGGGTATGGACTTGCTTTACTCATTCATAATTGCATGAAATATCAACCAAATTCAGTAATTTTGACATGTATGGATAGCTTAGATCTGGCGCTACATGTTGCAATTATCGGCGGCTTCTTAGAGTTAACACTTGTGGAGAAAATTCAAACCTCGCAATGTTTATTTTCTTCCCGGCCACCATCTGTGTGCAGATTACCTTTTATTTATTGCTCCATGCCTGTCAAATTCCCTGGGGTATGGACTTGCTTTACTCATTCATAATTGCATGAAATATCAACCAAATTCAGTAATTTTGACATGTATGGATAGCTTAGATCTGGCGCTACATGTTGCAATTATCGGCGGCTTCTTAGAGTTAAAACTTGTGGAGAAAATTCAAACCTCGCAATGTTTATTTTCTTTCCGGCCAACATCTGTGTACATGTTACCGTCTATTTATTGCTCCATGCATGTCAAATTCCCTGGGGTATGGACTTGCTTTACTCATTCATAATTGCATGAAATATCAACCAAATTCAGTAATTTTGACATGTATGGATAGCTTAGATCTGGCGCTACATGTTGCAATTATCGGCGGCTTCTTAGAGTTAACACTTGTGGAGAAAATTCAAACCTCGCAATGTTTATTTTCTTCCCGGCCACCATCTGTGTGCAGATTACCTTTTATTTATTGCTCCATGCCTGTCAAATTCCCTGGGGTATGGACTTGCTTTACTCATTCATAATTGCATGAAATATCAACCAAATTCAGTAATTTTGACATGTATGGATAGCTTAGATCTGGCGCTACATGTTGCAATTATCGGCGGCTTCTTAGAGTTAACACTTGTGGAGAAAATTCAAACCTCGCAATGTTTATTTTCTTTCCGGCCAACATCTGTGTGCAGATTACCTTTTATTTATTGCTCCATGCCTGTCAAATTCCCTGGGGTATGGACTTGCTTTACTCATTCATAATTGCATGAAATATCAACCAAATTCAGTAATTTTGACATGTATGGATAGCTTAGATCTGGCGCTACATGTTGCAATTATCGGCGGCTTCTTAGAGTTAACACTTGTGGAGAAAATTCAAACCTCGCAATGTTTATTTTCTTCCCGGCCACCATCTGTGTGCAGATTACCTTTTATTTATTGCTCCATGCCTGTCAAATTCCCTGGGGTATGGACTTGCTTTACTCATTCATAATTGCATGAAATATCAACCAAATTCAGTAATTTTGACATGTATGGATAGCTTAGATCTGGCGCTACATGTTGCAATTATCGGCGGCTTCTTAGAGTTAAAACTTGTGGAGAAAATTCAAACCTCGCAATATTTATTTTCTTTCCGGCTAACATCTGTGTGCAGATTACCTTTTATTTATTGCTCCATGCCTGTCAAATTCCCTGGGGTATGACTTGCTTTACTCATTCATAATTGCATGAAATATCAACCAAATTCAGTAATTTTGACATGTATGGATAGCTTAGATCTGGCGCTACATGTTGCAATTATCGGCGGCTTCTTAGAGTTAAAACTTGTAGAGAAAATTCAAACCTCGCAATGTTTATTTTCTTTCCGGCCAACATCTGTGTACATGTTACCGTCTATTTATTGCTCCATGCATGTCAAATTCCCTGGGGTATGGACTTGCTTTACTCATTCATAATTGCATGAAATATCAACCAAATTCAGTAATTTTGACATGTATGGATAGCTTAGATCTGGCGCTACATGTTGCAATTATCGGCGGCTTCTTAGAGTTAAAACTTGTGGAGAAAATTCAAACCTCGCAATGTTTATTTTCTTCCCGGCCACCATCTGTGTGCAGATTACCTTTTATTTATTGCTCCATGCATGTCAAATTCCCTGGGGTATGGACTTGCTTTACTCATTCATAATTGCATGAAATATCAACCAAATTCAGTAATTTTGACATGTATGGATAGCTTAGATCTGGCGCTACATGTTGCAATTATCGGCGGCTTCTTAGAGTTAAAACTTGTGGAGAAAATTCAAACCTCGCAATGTTTATTTTCTTTCCGGCCAACATCTGTGTACATGTTACCGTCTATTTATTGCTCCATGCCTGTCAAATTCCCTGGGGTATGGACTTGCTTTACTCATTCATAATTGCATGAAATATCAACCAAATTCAGTAATTTTGACATGTATGGATAGCTTAGATCTGGCGCTACATGTTGCAATTTTCGGCGGCTTCTTAGAGTTTAAACTTGTGGAGAAAATTCAAACCTCGCAATGTTTATTTTCTTTCCGGCCAACATCTGTGTACATGTTACCGTCTATTTATTGCTCCATGCATGTCAAATTCCCTGGGGTATGGACTTGCTTTACTCATTCATAATTGCATGAAATATCAACCAAATTCAGTAATTTTGACATGTATGGATAGCTTAGATCTGGCGCTACATGTTGCAATTACCGGCGGCTTCTTAGAGTTAAAACTTGTGGAGAAAATTCAAACCTCGCAATGTTTATTTTCTTTCCGGCCAACATCTGTGTACATGTTACCGTCTATTTATTGCTCCATGCATGTCAAATTCCCTGGGGTATGGACTTGCTTTACTCATTCATAATTGCATGAAATATCAACCAAATTCAGTAATTTTGACATGTATGGATAGCTTAGATCTGGCGCTACATGTTGCAATTATCGGCGGCTTCTTAGAGTTAACACTTGTGGAGAAAATTCAAACCTCGCAATGTTTATTTTCTTCCCGGCCACCATCTGTGTGCAGATTACCTTTTATTTATTGCTCCATGCCTGTCAAATTCCCTGGGGTATGGACTTGCTTTACTCATTCATAATTGCATGAAATATCAACCAAATTCAGTAATTTTGACATGTATGGATAGCTTAGATCTGGCGCTACATGTTGCAATTATCGGCGGCTTCTTAGAGTTAAAACTTGTGGAGAAAATTCAAACCTCGCAATATTTATTTTCTTTCCGGCTAACATCTGTGTGCAGATTACCTTTTATTTATTGCTCCATGCCTGTCAAATTCCCTGGGGTATGACTTGCTTTACTCATTCATAATTGCATGAAATATCAATCAAATTCAGTAATTTTGACATGTATGGATAGCTTAGATCTGGCGCTACATGTTGCAATTATCGGCGGCTTCTTAGAGTTAACACTTGTGGAGAAAATTCAAACCTCGCAATGTTTATTTTCTTCCCGGCCACCATCTGTGTGCAGATTACCTTTTATTTATTGCTCCATGCCTGTCAAATTCCCTGGGGTATGGACTTGCTTTACTCATTCATAATTGCATGAAATATCAACCAAATTCAGTAATTTTGACATGTATGGATAGCTTAGATCTGGCGCTACATGTTGCAATTATCGGCGGCTTCTTAGAGTTAAAACTTGTAGAGAAAATTCAAACCTCGCAATGTTTATTTTCTTTCCGGCCAACATCTGTGTACATGTTACCGTCTATTTATTGCTCCATGCATGTCAAATTCCCTGGGGTATGGACTTGCTTTACTCATTCATAATTGCATGAAATATCAACCAAATTCAGTAATTTTGACATGTATGGATAGCTTAGATCTGGCGCTACATGTTGCAATTATCGGCGGCTTCTTAGAGTTAACACTTGTGGAGAAAATTCAAACCTCGCAATGTTTATTTTCTTCCCGGCCACCATCTGTGTGCAGATTACCTTTTATTTATTGCTCCATGCCTGTCAAATTCCCTGGGGTATGGACTTGCTTTACTCATTCATAATTGCATGAAATATCAACCAAATTCAGTAATTTTGACATGTATGGATAGCTTAGATCTGGCGCTACATGTTGCAATTATCGGCGGCTTCTTAGAGTTAACACTTGTGGAGAAAATTCAAACCTCGCAATGTTTATTTTCTTCCCGGCCACCATCTGTGTGCAGATTACCTTTTATTTATTGCTCCATGCCTGTCAAATTCCCTGGGGTATGGACTTGCTTTACTCATTCATAATTGCATGAAATATCAACCAAATTCAGTAATTTTGACATGTATGGATAGCTTAGATCTGGCGCTACATGTTGCAATTATCGGCGGCTTCTTAGAGTTAACACTTGTGGAGAAAATTCAAACCTCGCAATGTTTATTTTCTTCCCGGCCACCATCTGTGTGCAGATTACCTTTTATTTATTGCTCCATGCCTGTCAAATTCCCTGGGGTATGGACTTGCTTTACTCATTCATAATTGCATGAAATATCAACCAAATTCAGTAATTTTGACATGTATGGATAGCTTAGATCTGGCGCTACATGTTGCAATTATCGGCGGCTTCTTAGAGTTAAAACTTGTGGAGAAAATTCAAACCTCGCAATATTTATTTTCTTTCCGGCTAACATCTGTGTGCAGATTACCTTTTATTTATTGCTCCATGCCTGTCAAATTCCCTGGGGTATGACTTGCTTTACTCATTCATAATTGCATGAAATATCAATCAAATTCAGTAATTTTGACATGTATGGATAGCTTAGATCTGGCGCTACATGTTGCAATTATCGGCGGCTTCTTAGAGTTAACACTTGTGGAGAAAATTCAAACCTCGCAATGTTTATTTTCTTCCCGGCCACCATCTGTGTGCAGATTACCTTTTATTTATTGCTCCATGCATGTCAAATTCCCTGGGGTATGGACTTGCTTTACTCATTCATAATTGCATGAAATATCAACCAAATTCAGTAATTTTGACATGTATGGATAGCTTAGATCTGGCGCTACATGTTGCAATTATCGGCGGCTTCTTAGAGTTAAAACTTGTGGAGAAAATTCAAACCTCGCAATGTTTATTTTCTTTCCGGCCAACATCTGTGTACATGTTACCGTCTATTTATTGCTCCATGCCTGTCAAATTCCCTGGGGTATGGACTTGCTTTACTCATTCATAATTGCATGAAATATCAACCAAATTCAGTAATTTTGACATGTATGGATAGCTTAGATCTGGCGCTACATGTTGCAATTATCGGCGGCTTCTTAGAGTTAACACTTGTGGAGAAAATTCAAACCTCGCAATGTTTATTTTCTTCCCGGCCACCATCTGTGTGCAGATTACCTTTTATTTATTGCTCCATGCCTGTCAAATTCCCTGGGGTATGGACTTGCTTTACTCATTCATAATTGCATGAAATATCAACCAAATTCAGTAATTTTGACATGTATGGATAGCTTAGATCTGGCGCTACATGTTGCAATTATCGGCGGCTTCTTAGAGTTAAAACATGTGGAGAAAATTCAAACCTCGCAATGTTTATTTTCTTTCCGGCCAACATCTGTGTACATGTTACCGTCTATGTATTGCTCCATGCATGTCAAATTCCCTGGGGTATGGACTTGCTTTACTCATTCATAATTGCATGAAATATCAACCAAATTCAGTAATTTTGACATGTATGGATAGCTTAGATCTGGCGCTACATGTTGCAATTATCGGCGGCTTCTTAGAGTTAACACTTGTGGAGAAAATTCAAACCTCGCAATATTTATTTTCTTTCCGGCTAACATCTGTGTGCAGATTACCTTTTATTTATTGCTCCATGCCTGTCAAATTCCCTGGGGTATGACTTGCTTTACTCATTCATAATTGCATGAAATATCAATCAAATTCAGTAATTTTGACATGTATGGATAGCTTAGATCTGGCGCTACATGTTGCAATTATCGGCGGCTTCTTAGAGTTAACATTTGTGGAGAAAATTCAAACCTCGCAATGTTTATTTTCTTCCCGGCCACCATCTGTGTGCAGATTACCTTTTATTTATTGCTCCATGCCTGTCAAATTCCCTGGGGTATGGACTTGCTTTACTCATTCATAATTGCATGAAATATCAACCAAATTCAGTAATTTTGACATGTATGGATAGCTTAGATCTGGCGCTACATGTTGCAATTATCGGCGGCTTCTTAGAGTTAACACTTGTGGAGAAAATTCAAACCTCGCAATGTTTATTTTCTTCCCGGCCACCATCTGTGTGCAGATTACCTTTTATTTATTGCTCCATGCCTGTCAAATTCCCTGGGGTATGGACTTGCTTTACTCATTCATAATTGCATGAAATATCAACCAAATTCAGTAATTTTGACATGTATGGATAGCTTAGATCTGGCGCTACATGTTGCAATTATCGGCGGCTTCTTAGAGTTAAAACTTGTGGAGAAAATTCAAACCTCGCAATGTTTATTTTCTTTCCGGCCAACATCTGTGTACATGTTACCGTCTATTTATTGCTCCATGCATGTCAAATTCCCTGGGGTATGGACTTGCTTTACTCATTCATAATTGCATGAAATATCAACCAAATTCAGTAATTTTGACATGTATGGATAGCTTAGATCTGGCGCTACATGTTGCAATTATCGGCGGCTTCTTAGAGTTAACACTTGTGGAGAAAATTCAAACCTCGCAATGTTTATTTTCTTCCCGGCCACCATCTGTGTGCAGATTACCTTTTATTTATTGCTCCATGCCTGTCAAATTCCCTGGGGTATGGACTTGCTTTACTCATTCATAATTGCATGAAATATCAACCAAATTCAGTAATTTTGACATGTATGGATAGCTTAGATCTGGCGCTACATGTTGCAATTATGGGCGGCTTCTTAGAGTTAACACTTGTGGAGACAATTCAAACCTCGCAATGTTTATTTTCTTTCCGGCCAACATCTGTGTGCAGATTACCTTTTATTTATTGCTCCATGCCTGTCAAATTCCCTGGGGTATGGACTTGCTTTACTCATTCATAATTGCATGAAATATCAACCAAATTCAGTAATTTTGACATGTATGGATAGCTTAGATCTGGCGCTACATGTTGCAATTATCGGCGGCTTCTTAGAGTTAACACTTGTGGAGAAAATTCAAACCTCGCAATGTTTATTTTCTTCCCGGCCACCATCTGTGTGCAGATTACCTTTTATTTATTGCTCCATGCCTGTCAAATTCCCTGGGGTATGGACTTGCTTTACTCATTCATAATTGCATGAAATATCAACCAAATTCAGTAATTTTGACATGTATGGATAGCTTAGATCTGGCGCTACATGTTGCAATTATCGGCGGCTTCTTAGAGTTAAAACTTGTGGAGAAAATTCAAACCTCGCAATATTTATTTTCTTTCCGGCTAACATCTGTGTGCAGATTACCTTTTATTTATTGCTCCATGCCTGTCAAATTCCCTGGGGTATGACTTGCTTTACTCATTCATAATTGCATGAAATATCAACCAAATTCAGTAATTTTGACATGTATGGATAGCTTAGATCTGGCGCTACATGTTGCAATTATCGGCGGCTTCTTAGAGTTAAAACTTGTGGAGAAAATTCAAACCTCGCAATGTTTATTTTCTTTCCGGCCAACATCTGTGTACATGTTACCGTCTATTTATTGCTCCATGCATGTCAAATTCCCTGGGGTATGGACTTGCTTTACTCATTCATAATTGCATGAAATATCAACCAAATTCAGTAATTTTGACATGTATGGATAGCTTAGATCTGGCGCTACATGTTGCAATTATCGGCGGCTTCTTAGAGTTAAAACTTGTGGAGAAAATTCAAACCTCGCAATGTTTATTTTCTTTCCGGCCAACATCTGTGTACATGTTACCGTCTATTTATTGCTCCATGCATGTCAAATTCCCTGGGGTATGGACTTGCTTTACTCATTCATAATTGCATGAAATATCAACCAAATTCAGTAATTTTGACATGTATGGATAGCTTAGATCTGGCGCTACATGTTGCAATTTTCGGCGGCTTCTTAGAGTTTAAACTTGTGGAGAAAATTCAAACCTCGCAATGTTTATTTTCTTTCCGGCCAACATCTGTGTACATGTTACCGTCTATTTATTGCTCCATGCATGTCAAATTCCCTGGGGTATGGACTTGCTTTACTCATTCATAATTGCATGAAATATCAACCAAATTCAGTAATTTTGACATGTATGGATAGCTTAGATCTGGCGCTACATGTTGCAATTACCGGCGGCTTCTTAGAGTTAAAACTTGTGGAGAAAATTCAAACCTCGCAATGTTTATTTTCTTTCCGGCCAACATCTGTGTACATGTTACCGTCTATTTATTGCTCCATGCATGTCAAATTCCCTGGGGTATGGACTTGCTTTACTCATTCATAATTGCATGAAATATCAACCAAATTCAGTAATTTTGACATGTATGGATAGCTTAGATCTGGCGCTACATGTTGCAATTATCGGCGGCTTCTTAGAGTTAACACTTGTGGAGAAAATTCAAACCTCGCAATGTTTATTTTCTTCCCGGCCACCATCTGTGTGCAGATTACCTTTTATTTATTGCTCCATGCCTGTCAAATTCCCTGGGGTATGGACTTGCTTTACTCATTCATAATTGCATGAAATATCAACCAAATTCAGTAATTTTGACATGTATGGATAGCTTAGATCTGGCGCTACATGTTGCAATTATCGGCGGCTTCTTAGAGTTAAAACTTGTGGAGAAAATTCAAACCTCGCAATATTTATTTTCTTTCCGGCTAACATCTGTGTGCAGATTACCTTTTATTTATTGCTCCATGCCTGTCAAATTCCCTGGGGTATGACTTGCTTTACTCATTCATAATTGCATGAAATATCAATCAAATTCAGTAATTTTGACATGTATGGATAGCTTAGATCTGGCGCTACATGTTGCAATTATCGGCGGCTTCTTAGAGTTAACACTTGTGGAGAAAATTCAAACCTCGCAATGTTTATTTTCTTCCCGGCCACCATCTGTGTGCAGATTACCTTTTATTTATTGCTCCATGCCTGTCAAATTCCCTGGGGTATGGACTTGCTTTACTCATTCATAATTGCATGAAATATCAACCAAATTCAGTAATTTTGACATGTATGGATAGCTTAGATCTGGCGCTACATGTTGCAATTATCGGCGGCTTCTTAGAGTTAAAACTTGTAGAGAAAATTCAAACCTCGCAATGTTTATTTTCTTTCCGGCCAACATCTGTGTACATGTTACCGTCTATTTATTGCTCCATGCATGTCAAATTCCCTGGGGTATGGACTTGCTTTACTCATTCATAATTGCATGAAATATCAACCAAATTCAGTAATTTTGACATGTATGGATAGCTTAGATCTGGCGCTACATGTTGCAATTATCGGCGGCTTCTTAGAGTTAACACTTGTGGAGAAAATTCAAACCTCGCAATGTTTATTTTCTTCCCGGCCACCATCTGTGTGCAGATTACCTTTTATTTATTGCTCCATGCCTGTCAAATTCCCTGGGGTATGGACTTGCTTTACTCATTCATAATTGCATGAAATATCAACCAAATTCAGTAATTTTGACATGTATGGATAGCTTAGATCTGGCGCTACATGTTGCAATTATCGGCGGCTTCTTAGAGTTAACACTTGTGGAGAAAATTCAAACCTCGCAATGTTTATTTTCTTTCCGGCCAACATCTGTGTGCAGATTACCTTTTATTTATTGCTCCATGCCTGTCAAATTCCCTGGGGTATGGACTTGCTTTACTCATTCATAATTGCATGAAATATCAACCAAATTCAGTAATTTTGACATGTATGGATAGCTTAGATCTGGCGCTACATGTTGCAATTATCGGCGGCTTCTTAGAGTTAACACTTGTGGAGAAAATTCAAACCTCGCAATGTTTATTTTCTTCCCGGCCACCATCTGTGTGCAGATTACCTTTTATTTATTGCTCCATGCCTGTCAAATTCCCTGGGGTATGGACTTGCTTTACTCATTCATAATTGCATGAAATATCAACCAAATTCAGTAATTTTGACATGTATGGATAGCTTAGATCTGGCGCTACATGTTGCAATTATCGGCGGCTTCTTAGAGTTAAAACTTGTGGAGAAAATTCAAACCTCGCAATATTTATTTTCTTTCCGGCTAACATCTGTGTGCAGATTACCTTTTATTTATTGCTCCATGCCTGTCAAATTCCCTGGGGTATGACTTGCTTTACTCATTCATAATTGCATGAAATATCAATCAAATTCAGTAATTTTGACATGTATGGATAGCTTAGATCTGGCGCTACATGTTGCAATTATCGGCGGCTTCTTAGAGTTAACACTTGTGGAGAAAATTCAAACCTCGCAATGTTTATTTTCTTCCCGGCCACCATCTGTGTGCAGATTACCTTTTATTTATTGCTCCATGCCTGTCAAATTCCCTGGGGTATGGACTTGCTTTACTCATTCATAATTGCATGAAATATCAACCAAATTCAGTAATTTTGACATGTATGGATAGCTTAGATCTGGCGCTACATGTTGCAATTATCGGCGGCTTCTTAGAGTTAAAACTTGTAGAGAAAATTCAAACCTCGCAATGTTTATTTTCTTTCCGGCCAACATCTGTGTACATGTTACCGTCTATTTATTGCTCCATGCATGTCAAATTCCCTGGGGTATGGACTTGCTTTACTCATTCATAATTGCATGAAATATCAACCAAATTCAGTAATTTTGACATGTATGGATAGCTTAGATCTGGCGCTACATGTTGCAATTATCGGCGGCTTCTTAGAGTTAACACTTGTGGAGAAAATTCAAACCTCGCAATGTTTATTTTCTTTCCGGCCAACATCTGTGTGCAGATTACCTTTTATTTATTGCTCCATGCCTGTCAAATTCCCTGGGGTATGGACTTGCTTTACTCATTCATAATTGCATGAAATATCAACCAAATTCAGTAATTTTGACATGTATGGATAGCTTAGATCTGGCGCTACATGTTGCAATTATCGGCGGCTTCTTAGAGTTAACACTTGTGGAGAAAATTCAAACCTCGCAATGTTTATTTTCTTCCCGGCCACCATCTGTGTGCAGATTACCTTTTATTTATTGCTCCATGCCTGTCAAATTCCCTGGGGTATGGACTTGCTT
>JAZGUH010001195.1:0-136234 GCA_037893225.1 Hippasteria phrygiana
TGTAAATTTATTGTGCATGCAACTAACTGGACTGAAATATCCAATTAATACAATACTGGGCCTGGCCATGGCTGGCTGCAAAAAAAGGCACCACATGTTTGTACATGTAATTAAACAAGACTGGCAAAAATCAATCTTTGAAAAAAAATAATTTAATATTTTTACTATTCTGCATTTATTCATTCACATTGGCTAATTAACATCCCAGATTAAAGTGCACACCTGCAGGTAAATTGTCATTATCTCATTCTGGGACGTAGCAAGAAAGATCAGAAACTCCAAGTTATTCAAACTTGAAGTTCAAGTACGTATACCGGTACGTACACTGTACATGTATCCACAGTGTTCATATGTGGATATGTACATTGTACAATGTACATATGTACATGTACATTGTACGTACACTTGGCTTTTGTACAAATACATCCACGTTTTTTTTCAAACGGTATTATATTACACGTCGCGTCGACCGCAGGCGCATTTTGCATAATTGGGGCAATCGGTCAAACTTAACCATGGAGGTCAGACCAGTCACGTGATATGAATGATGCATATTTAGCCACGATTTCCATAGTCGGGTCCCGCCCTCAAAAGTAGAAATATCCAAGACGTTACTGTAACTCCGTGATTGATAGCGCGCTCGCCCGCCGGTGACAGCCTATAAATTGCGCCCTCTGTTGATGACAAGTATCAGACAGTAACGTCTTGGAACCAAGACTAGCCGCGATAACGAAGACGATAACGAAAACGGTGAGAATAAACGGCATTGATTGGTGGAATTGTCGCGCGTGTAATACGCACGCGTTCCATCCACCAATAGGGAGCGTTTATTCGCATCGTTTTTGTTTTCGTTATCGTGGCCAGTGTGACCGGCCCTTTAGAGTTGTTCATCACGTGCGACAATTACCGATTTTTAAAGTTCTTGTCATCGAGTTATTCAGCAGGAATTTTCTTCCTGACCGTAACTGCAGAGCAGTGAACATTCTGTAGTTTCTTTGGATCACATTTGGAGAGGTGTTTTTACATATTAGTTAGCGTTTTCACCACTTCAAAATCGCGTGGAACCTTGTGTTTTGGGTTTTGCTTTTGGATACGTGAACTGTGTACAGAACTTCGTTGTTGTGTTTTCGTCCTTCGTCATCGCCATTTTCGTTACTCCGTCTTCGTATTTATAACTTTGTGAACATTATCAAACCAACGGACTTAGCCTACACGTAGGCCAGTTGCCTGTCCTACACATAGTAAAAGCCCAGCACTCGGCAGTATTCCGGGAGAATCATCGGCCTATGTCCAGTGTGAACACTATACCATGGTTAAGTGAACACTATTCGCATCAACATAACTTACTCCACAAGTTAATGTCGTAACTCCATTTGTAGACAAGTAGTGTAGGTAGACTCTTGGGCCCACTTTGACCTTTTCTAAAGAAATATGAAAGGTCATATGAATATGGATAAGTGTATAGAAATTAAGATATGAATATGGATAGGTGAAGGATGAGAAATTTCATCCCAGTTTGACCTGTTTTTGTAAAGTGTGTGTATTGAAATGGGAAGAGAGGGTAAGAATTTTCGGCACAGTTTGACCAAAGTAATAAATAATCATGATACGACGTATGAAATGATAACGATAGGGCACGAAGGTTATACAAAATCATCCCAGTTTGACCTAATGTAAGGAAAAGGTTTGAATAATGTATGAGAAAGATTGAAGAATTTGAGCCCAGTTTGTCCTATGGAACGGGATGACTATGTAAAATATGACCCGTGTGATAAATATTAATAAATACAGTCGGAGGGGAATTTGGCCAGCTGTTTTTGGGGGGTGGATAATCCCTGGACAATTGGCCGTAATTGGACAATGGACTGTAATTGGCTGAGTGCTGCGGTGCCAACGTGGTCCGGAAGCGGTCCTAACGAAGGCGGATAATCCCACGGACAATAGCGGAGAGAGGCGACAGTGATTTAGGGGAACAATGTTTGGGGGGGGGGGGGGGGGGGGTTCGGATAGTAGACTATGGAAAACCCGAAAGGTAATGGGTTTGTGATGATTGGGGCGGTCTCGCGTTAGATTAATCCCCGAACCGATCGATATGAGCAGTAATTGGATTTGGAAGTCTTGGAGTCAACAATTGTAGATTATTTTATTTATGAAAATTTCAACGAAGTTGACTGATATATTCTACACGTAAGAATTTCAGCAAAGCAGACTGACTACAAATCACTTCATGTATGAACTCAAAATAGAGATACAGTACGTACCGGCGTAACAGCGAGCAAACCGATCAGTAAACGTAAACATGGATATCTACCAAGAAATACAAAATTGTCAAACTTACGAAGAACTTGGTATCATCCTGGATAACGTGGAACTCAACGCTGATCAAAACGAGGAGAATCGGCCTCAGCGGAAGAGAATTCGCTTGGAGAAACCGGAAGACTATTATAAGATTGTAAACGTCAAAGAAAACTTTATAAAGAAATATCAAGCTACGACGTATGATTATCAAGTTCAGTTCAGGGACATGGAAACTTTATCATTGAGGGAGTTTTTACCTCGCATGGGTTCCATTTTTGAGAGTATTTTGGCAAGGTTAATGGATGGTCTTCCAGATGACGACAGAGTAAGGTTGGTGTTTCAGTCAAGTTATTTGAATTTTCCAATCGCTCTGCCGTTTTTACGAGTAAATGAATTAACGGTGGAGAGATTTCTGGCTCGCATCGAGCAAGCGTTACAGTCATACCAACAGATTCGATTGGATGACACGGCCGAAATTCATTTCGTGCATATGCCGACCGAGTAACGCGAGCCATTCAGAATGTGCTCTTAAAAAGAGACATTGGAGAGAATAAAGTGCAAACATTGGAACGGGATATGAAAGATATTCTGGATAGACAAGATTTAGATGATAATACCAAGGTGATTCTACTTGGCCAGCTGTTTTTTTGGGGGGTGGATAATCCCTGGACAATGGACTGTAATTGGACAATGGCCTGTAAATGGCTGAGTGCTGCGGTGCCAATGTGGTCCGGAAGCGGTCCTTATGAAGGCGGATAATCCCTCGGACAATAGTGGAGAGAGGCGACAGTGATTTAGGGGAACAATGTGCGTGTTTGGGGGGTTCGGATAGTAGACTATGGAAAAGTCGAAAGTTAATGGGTTTGTGATAATTGGGGCGGTCTCGCGTTAGATTAATCCCCGAACCGATCGATACTTGATTTGGACTCGAGTCAAGAACATCAAACAGAATCATCCAAACAGATATCATGGATATTTGCCCAGAAATATGTGATGACTGTTTTCCACGATTAAAACATTTATCTATGGAAGTAACAGAACTGCAAAGGAATACACGGTGTCTGTACGATATTAACCGTCATGTAAACCTATCACATTTTTGAAATAAAACTCAAATAAATTTAATATTTGTTCATGTGTATTCACTCATTTATTTATTTATTCATCTGTACAAACTCTGCCCATTGAGGATTCCCTTAATCGTCATTTTTATGTTTTTCTTCTTTGATATGTACGAACATTATGACAGGTAGTAAATGTACATGACACGTTTGGGAAACATTCACCGGTTCAGGCCCGCTCATTCAAACCTTGGAGGAATCGTAGAGTATCGTATCAGTTTCTTTGTTTACTTATAGAAACGTCCAAAGGCAGGGGACAAAGTGTACATTTTTCAGTCGACTTTCAGCTAATTGATTCTTCTATACAAGCGGTGACTTATCGGTAACATCGTTTCAGTAGCAAGTTCTCCCCCTAGGTAGGCCAATACTATTTTGTTTAACAGGTTTGATGGTCGACCGCTATATGTACACACTTTCGTGTGTGTAAACAACATTGCATGAGATGCAACAGCAAAGTAATCCCTTTATTTGTTATTGTGACGTGACACGACCATACAAGGCCAATGAAAGGAATGGATAAACTCGTAGAAATACAATGTTTTCGGACTATACGTTATGACTGAGGCAAAGACTGTTTCTCCTAAATTTACTTCTGTTATCCCTTTCAGTACCAAGGCATATTTTGTCACTATGCTTTGGTTACCACAGTAATGTACATGACATGACCAGTTCTTGACCAAGCACTTTTTGCCAAGTTTTAGTGTATAGCGCCCTCGCAAGGCAATGTAATGAAAGGCCACTCTCCTTTGAAGTGGTGTTGAATCATATGGGATTGACAGTACCCCCAAAACAATGACTATTAGATTAATTAAAACGACAATATTGGCCTATGATAAGTTTTTTTTAAAGGGGTAGTTTAAAAACCATAACACCCTAGGTATGTGTGAACATTTTATTCAAAATGAAGGCAATTCGGACTGAGGGTAATTGCACCAACATAAAAAATGGGTACACTATGGATGCAGTTAAAAGTTCAAATAAAGGCCCCCCCCCCCCACTCAATGTTGGGTTGGCAGTGTGCACCGTCACTCCAACATTGAAATGGGGGGGGGGGGGGGGGGGGGGTGGGGGGACCGCAATAAAACCTACTCGGGCGAATGCTTATCACAGACTGTGAAACTTCTCAAAGCATCGTATTACACACATTGGTTTGTCACACTGTTTACAAATCATGCGAGTTTGTTTCCGCTTGGCTCTGGTACTGCAAACAACACAGTTGCGCTTTTTGCCAGCAACATTTCTCCCAGGATAGTGATGATTTGGAAAGCGGCTGGAACCACAGGACACTTGACTGGCATGCTGAGCTGGGTTGTGCTTCCAGGTGGAAAGAAGTTCTTCTATCACCTTGACCCTGAAATCCAAAGTGGTCAAGTGCTGGTTTGTAGGGATGCTGTTGTATACAATGGTAGCATTCAACAAACAGATGTCAAGAATGGTCACGAAAACTCTTTTCCACCATTTCATAGATTTGTGAGGGTGCGAGTAGTACTGACACATTTGTGCTGCGAGATCACTTCCTCCCATGTATTTATTATAATCATTGACGACAGAAGGTTTTTTGATCGTACGAAGTCCACTCAAACTGTTTTTGCTCCGAATGTCTTTCGTGTCGATATCGCAGTTTCCAAAATTGGTGAGAAGAGTTACACGTTTGGCATCCTGCCAAACGACGCACAGTTGCCCGGCTTTGGTGTAAAACTGGGGGTCAGCACCTCTTCTCATGGGGTACTTTTTTGGGTTTGCACAATCTGGAATCCCTTGTGAGGTGTAGCGTACAGTTCCACGAGCTCCGAACTTTAACTGTGACAACTTGCAGACGAGAGCCGGGCTCGTGTACCAATTGTCCATGAAAATGAAATGTCCTTTATGTTCGAGTCCTTTAATAAGGTCGAGGACTACATGCCCAGCAGATGGAACATTAGGTGGGTGGTGTGTTGAAGCATAACCAACGGAGGAGGGTTGACTAGATTCTTTTGATGTGGGCTGAGAGCCCGTGAACACCTTCCAGGCACATGTATAACCGGTTTCTGACTCGTTCAATGAAAAACATTTCAATCCCCATTTGGCGGACTTTCGTGGCATGTACTGTTTGAAACCAAGTCGGCCTTTGAACTTTATCATTGTCTCATCCGGTGAGAGGTTTCGGCCTGGCTTGTAAATGCGAGGAAAGGATGGCAATACAATGTCGAGCAGCGGGCGAACCTTGGACAGTTTGTCAGGGGGAGCATCACCTGGTTGAGCTCTGTTGTTGGCAAGGTGGAAAAATCGAAGGATCGCAGTGAACCGATTGCGAGACATGGTCGCCGAATACAGGGGACTTCGCAGAACTTCGGACCTGGACCAGTGCATGCTGTAGCGAGGCCTTTTGTTGATACCCATGCACAGAAGCAAGGCCATGAATGCCATCATTTCAGGAACAGTAGTTGGAGTCCAGGTAGGCTGATGATTGGCTGCATCTGCACACATTGTTTGGTCGGCATAGCGATTGGTCTCCTCCACCATCAACTCCCACACTGCTTGGCAGAAGAAGAGCTGAAAGATCTTCATGGGTGACAGGTGACTGAAATCTTCCGTACAGCCAGTCTCTTCACTGAAGTTCATCGGTGGGCGCTTGCTGTAGTAGGTGCTTGCTTTACTCCATCCACACCTGAAATAGGAACATTCAGAAATGTAATGGGACGCTATTCATTTCAAGGCACATTTTCTTTAAGCTAGTATACAACATTAGCTTTTGTTTTTTGGGTCAAACGGATTGATCCGGGGTTTAGACGACGGTTGGCCAACCATCTTTGGAAATTGCTACAAAATGTCAGTTTGGTTAAACAGAACAGCACACCAGGTGCCCTGATTTCACAGGATGCTCGAGACTATTCTTGACTGTCAAGTACGGTCATTCATAATAATGAGGTATAGTTTTCTTCTTGTCTGTGTGGGGTGGGGGGGGGGGGGGGTGGTCGCAAATGTTGTATTACCTTTAATGACAAGCTGTCCTTACAATGCTGTTTTTGGATGCTCATATCTAGTGTTCCCACTTAAATAAGTGCAGCCATGATTCAATTGCTGTAGGCCTTTTATCCCTAAATTCACATAAGACACAGATTGTAGTTAATATTTTGAGTATCTTACTTATCAATCTTAGCTAACAAGTAAAAAATACGGACATTCAGAAACATGTACGAGGCTGCTGTTCATTTGCAGACCAATGTTCTTATAGGAAATTGTGATTAATATTTTGATTTCGGGGGTTCATGTACATTAATTAATATAGTTTTTAATTACATTCAAATCTCCTCCTTTTTATAGATATTGCCGCCAGTCTTTTTAGTAATTGAATAAGGCCCAATTCAGTGGAATTGAAATGTGCTTTTTCTTGTCAGCATTGCATTTGCTGTCCTATCTGAACTTTGATTTTGATGCAAAATCATCACACTTGACTCTGCATACTTCAGGTACAAATTCAATATTTTCATCAATTTCTAATTGGATTCCATCGGATTATGCAATGCAAACTTCAACGTTCAGTGCTTTTTATGATTTTCCCTGCGAAAGAACATCAAAAAGCAAAGGTTACATTACAGTCTTCCTCCATGGTAAATATAACGTTAGACATGAATGACGGATGCGAAACATTTCGAGACTAGCCAAGTTGAACCTAAAGTTTTAGGAACCTCCCTACCTGAAGTTTGGCTTTCCCGACGAAGTTGACAAGGTAGGGATTGCTTCTCCATCACTTTCGTCAGATGTTGCTAGAGAAGATTCATCATCGGACATATCTGAACCGCTATCTGCGAAGATTTCCTCCAAAATCTTGGAAGCGTTTTCGGCCATGATAGCGGCTAAGTGGCGCGTGGGGATGCGAAGAGCGTTTCGCGCGCGTGCCTTTTAAAGTGTAAAACCAACCGCACACAGCGCGCTGCCCAAAGTGAGGGCGCTGTTCACGTTTCAGTTGCAAACAATAGTAGCTCGTGCCAACAGAGAACGCTGGTCGTGTAAAGCTAATATATTCGTGTGACAAGCAAGCACGATGGTTGCGAACGTCCATGCAACATTGAGCCCAGGTGGCGCGCGCGGTATTGATAGGGTTATTGGACTGGGAAGTTCGAAGTGAGCCATGTAAAGTAGAAAGTGTGCGAAAAGTGCACGTAAAAATAAAACAAAACGTAAAATTCGAAATAATCAAAGCATATTACCAAAAAGCGAAAACTAAAAGTAAAATAAAAACATGTAGAAATGAAGAGTAAGTTTGTAAAATACAAATGTATACGCTAATGTGATCAGCGTTCGGCTTAAAGAAGTAAAACTATAAAATTACAATAGTCTTTCTGAAACTATTAGTCTTTAATTATCACTGTCTTCCTCGCTATTCAAGTTCCTCTTCATCTTGTTGGAAAAGTTCATCAAATTTGGCCTGGTGTTTAAGCATTACTCTGTTCAGGGCTTTGTTTACTTCCAGACCCTTATTTACTTTTTCTTCGAGATCTTCCACAATATCTTGGTGCGTATCACTATCTTTCAGATGTAGGTAACTTGACAAAAAATCCTTATAGGTGTTGAAAACGATTCGCTTAACTGCCCAATGGGTCTTTCTATTGGCATTTTCCTTGGCTTGATCTTCACCCATACCACAGTTGACGTACTTTTCATATTTTTTACTCCACATCTCTTCAGTGGATTCTTTGGCCTCTTCCAACCAGTCTAGATGGTGACATTGTCTTCTAATTCAGAACTAGACCCATCTTCATCCGATAATTCGTCATCTTCTACCTCCGTTTTAGATTCCGAATCATTTTCCTCGAAATCTTCATCTTCATCCTGCGTAGATTCAGTTTCACAGTTTTCTATTTCTGAATCTTCAAATCTACGCTTTTTAAAATCGGGTTCAGAATTATACACGTCACAATTTTCAGATTGAATAGCTTCAATTTCAGGATCATCGGCAACTTGATTCATTGTAGATTCCTCTTCAGCATGTACATTTTCTGCATGCCTGCGTAGGTTATATCTCCGTCCAAAGCTTTTGTTACACTGGTGACAAGCATGGGGTTTGACTGCAGAAATAGCATTCATGTTGAATCTCTGAAGGTTAATCTCCGAATGACAAGAAACGGACGAAATCGTCTTTTTGTTGCTCACTGTTCTGCTAATTTCTTGCTCTTTTTATTGCTCATTTGCTCATTACTTGCTCTTTTCGCTGCCCATTTGCTCATTTCTTGGTTTTTTGTATTGCTCATTTACTCTTTTCGTTGCTCATTTGCTCATTACTTGCTCTTTTCGCTGCTCATTTGCTCATTTCTTGCTCTTTTTGTTGCTCATTTACTCATTTCTTACTCTTTTCGTTGCTCATTTGCTCATTACTTGCTCTTTTCGCTGCTCATTTGCTCATTACTTGCTCTTGAGCGTTTTGTTAAGGTTAAAAACGGCAGAGCGATTGGAAAATTCAAATAACTCGACTGAAACACCAACCTTACTCTGTCATCGTCTGGGAGACCATCCATTAACCTTAACAAAACGCTCAAGAGCAAGAAATGAGCAAATGAGCAGCGAAAAGAGCAAGTAATAAGCAAATGAGCAACGAAAAGAGTAAGAAATGAGTAAATGAGCAACAAAAAGAGCAAGAAATGAGCAAATGAGCAGCGAAAAGAGCAAGTAATGAGCAAATTAATGAGCAAAGAAAAGAGCAAGAAATTAGTAAATGAGCAATAAGAAAAACAAGAAATGAGCAAATGGGCAGCGAAAAGAGCAAGTAATGAGCAAATGAGCAATAAAAAGAGCAAGAAATTAGCAGAACAGTGAGCAACAAAAAGACGATTTCGTCCGTTTCTTGTCATTCGGAGATTAACCTTCAGAGATTCAACATTAATGCTATTTCTGCAGTCAAACCCCATGCTTGTCACCAGTGTAACAAAAGCTTTGGACGGAGATACAACCTACGCAGGCATGCAGAAAATGTACATGCTGAAGAGGAATCTACAATGAATCAAGTTGCCGATGATCCTGAAATTGAAGCTATTCAATCTGAAAATTGTGACGTGTATAATTCTGAACCCGATTTTAAAATGCGTAGATTTGAAGATTCAGAAATAGAAAACTGTGAAACTGAATCTACGCAGGATGAAGATGAAGATTTCGAGGAAAATGATTCGGAATCTGAAACGGAGGTAGAAGATGACGAATTATCGGATGAAGATGGGTCTAGTTCTGAATTAGAAGACAATGTCACCTATCTAGACTGGTTGGAAGAGGCCAAAGAAGCCACTGAAGAGATGTGGAGTGAAAAATATGAAAAGTACGTCAACTGTGGTATGGGTGAAGATCAAGCCAAGGAAAATGCCAATAGAAAGA
This sequence comes from Hippasteria phrygiana, assembly GCA_037893225.1. NCBI lineage: Eukaryota > Metazoa > Echinodermata > Asteroidea > Valvatida > Goniasteridae > Hippasteria > Hippasteria phrygiana. Next base: position 9,762 of record JAZGUH010001195.1, read on the forward strand.
CCCATTGGGCAGTTAAGCGAATCTTTTTCAACACCTAAGGATTTTTTGTCAAGTTACCTACATCTGAAAGATAGTGATACGCACCAAGATATTGTGGAAGATCTCGAAGAAAAAGTAAATAAGGGTCTGGAAGTAAACAAAGCCCTGAACAGAGTAATGCTTAAACACCAGGCCAAATTTGATGAACTTTTCTAACAAGATGAAGAGGAACTTGATTAGCGAGGAAGACAGTGATAATTAAAGACTAATAGTTTCAGAAAGACTATTGTAATTTTATAGTTTTACTTCTTTAAGCCGAACGCTGATCACATTAGCGTATACATTTGTATTTTACAAACTTACTCTTCATTTGTACATGTTTTTATTTTACTTTTAGTTTTCGCTTTTTGGTAATCTGCTTTGATTATTTCGAATTTTACGTTTTGTTTTATTTTTACGTGCACTTTTCGCACACTTTCTACTTTACATGGCTCACTTCGAACTTCCCAGTCCAATAACAGAAGTAAATTTAGGAGAAACAGTCTTTGCCGTCATAACGTATAGTCCGAAAACATTGTGTTTCTACGAGTTTATCCATTCCTTTCATTGGCCTTGTATGGTCGTGTCACGTCACAATAACAAATAGAGGGATTACTTTGCTGTTGCATCTCATGCAATGTTGTTTACACACACGAAAGTGTGTACATATAGCGGTCGACCATCAAACCTGTTAAACAAAATAGTATTGGCCTACCTAGGGGGAGAACTTGCTACTGAAACGATGTTACCGATAAGTCACCGCTTGTATAGAAGAATCAATTAGCTGAAAGTCGACTGAAAAATGTACACTTTGTCCCCTGCCTTTGGACGTTTCTATAAGTAAACAAAGAAACTGATACGATACTCTACGATTCCTCCAAGGTTTGAATGAGCGGGCCTGAACCGGTGAATGTTTCCCAAACGTGTCATGTACATTTACTACCTGTCATAATGTTCTTACATATCAAAGAAGAAAAACATAAAAATGACGATTAAGGGAATCCTCAATGGGCAGAGTTTGTACAGATGAATAAATAAATAAATGAGTGAATACACATGAACAAATATTGAATTTATTTGAGTTTTATTTCAAAAATGTGATAGGTTTACATGACGGTTAATATCGTACAGACACCGTGTATTCCTTTGCAGTTCTGTTACTTCCATAGATAAATGTTTTAATCGTGGAAAACAGTCATCACATATTTCTGGGCAAATATCCATGATATCTGTTTGGATGATTCTGTTTGATGTTCTTGACTCGAGTCCAAATCAAGTATCGATCGGTTCGGGGATTAATCTAACGCGAGACCGCCCCAATCATCACAAACCCATTAACTTTCGACTTTTCCATAGTCTACTATCCGAACCCCCCAAACACGCACATTGTTCCCCTAAATCACTGTCGCCTCTCTCCACTATTGTCCGAGGGATTATCCGCCTTCATAAGGACCGCTTCCGGACCACATTGGCACCGCAGCACTCAGCCATTTACAGTCCATTGTCCAATTACAGTCCATTGTCCAGGGATTATCCACCCCCCAAAAACAGCTGGCCAAGTAGAATCACCTTGGTATTATCATCTAAATCTTGTCTATCCAGAATATCTTTCATATCCCGTTCCAATGTTTGCACTGTTTTCTCTCCAATGTCTCTTTTTAAAAGCACATTCTGAATGGCTCGCGTTACTCGGTCGGCATATGTACGAAATGAATTTCGGCCGTGTCATCCAATCGAATCTGTTGGTATGACTGTAACACTTGCTCGATGCGAGCCAGAAATCTCTCCACCGTTAATTCATTTACTCGTGAAAAACGGCAGAGCGATTGGAAAATTCAAATAACTTGACTGAAACACCAACCTTACTCTGTCGTCATCTGGAAGACCATCCATTAACCTTGCCAAAATACTCTCAAAAATGGAACCCATGCGAGGTAAAAACTCCCGCAATGATAAAGTTTCCATGTCCCTGAACTGAACTTGATAATCATACGTCGTAGCTTGATATTTCTTTATAAAATTTTCTTTGACGTTTATAATCTTATAATAGTCTTCCGGTTTCTCCAAGCGAATTCTCTTCCGCTGAGGCCGATTCTCCTCGTCTTCGCCGTCATACGTCTCACCCTGAGAAACGTCCCCTCCTCCGTCTCCACGGGCCACCCGTTCCTCTTGAGTATCTCGCTGCGATTCACCCATTGCCGCATCTTCATCATCCGTACCGTAGCCAAATTGATTCGGTACGTCATCATCTTCTTGTTCGCTGTTGAGTAAAGTCAGCTCATACAGTCTATTTAGAGCAAATGCCGATTGATCAGCGTTGAGTTCCACGTTATCCAGGATGATACCAAGTTCTTCGTAAGTTTGAAAATTTTGTATTTCTTGGTAGATATCCATGTTTACGTTTACTGATTGGTTTGCTCGCTGTTACGCCGGTACGTACTGGTATCTCTATTTTGAGTTCATACATGAAGTGATTTGTAGTCAGTCTGCTTTGCTGAAATTCTTACGTGTAGAATATATCAGTCAACTTCGTTGACATTTTCATAAATGAAATAATCTACAATTGTTGACTCCAAGACTTCCAAATCCAATTACTGCTCATATCGATCGGTTCGGGGATTAATCTAAGCGAGACCGCCCCAATCATCACAAACCCATTACCTTTCGGGTTTTCCATAGTCTACTATCCGAACCCCCCAAACACGCACATTGTTCTCCTAAATCACTGTCGCCTCTCTCCGCTATTGTCCGTGGGATTATCCGCCTTCATTAGGACCGCTTCCGGACCACGTTGGCACCGCAGCACTCAGCCAATTACAGTCCATTGTCCAATTACGGGATTTTCCACCCCCCCCCCCCCCCCCCCAAAAATCGGCACTGACTTGCACGCAGTGGCACGCAGTGGCCTTCAGTGGCATGCAAACGGACTCATTTGAAACCAGCCTGAGTGTACAATAGAGATCGTCTCTGGCGGCACCTTTTATGTCCCAGATAATCCGCTAATCCGGATTAGTGTGCAACTGGTAGAATTAATCTTTCTTTCTGCAAGTTGGGGCTTAAGCGATTTCTTATAACTATTAATTTAAGGGTTTTCTGTAGAATTTGCGATACAGTTTCTCGGACTTGTTTCCCTAAAAAAATCCAAACCACAAATCTGAGACAAAAGATACGAGAATTTGAAAAGGTCCTCCATGAAAATTCTTGACTCTTCAAACCCAATTCTTGACTCTTCAAACGCAATGAATGGCAAGGTGAACATGTACATGTAAGTCCTTATATCTTCATAATGTAAAAGTTGTTTCAGTTGGCTCCGCCATCTTGAATTTCTCTACAGTTTCATAATTCGTAAGCGCCATGTTAAGAGTTTTCTTAATTATCTCACAATCAAGACATTGTTTTTGTGTATTTTCTCAATAAAGCAAAGAAATTATGAAATACGGCAAGATTATTTAAATTGAAGGTTGAAATCTTGACTCTTCAAATCGAATGGATGGAAAGGTAAACATGCATGTACATGTTGGTCCCTATACCTTTACCTTAAACGTTGTTTCAGTTGGCGCCTTCATCTTGAATTTCGTCCCCATTTCGCAATTCCTAAGCGCCATGTTAGAACTTTATTTTTTAACGAACTTGCAATCAAAAAATCGTTTTTTTTGTATTTTCTCAATAAAGCAAAACAATTATGAAATAATGCAAGAAAGAATTGAAGGTTGAAATCTTCACTCAACAAAATGGATGGAAAGGTGAACATGTACAAAATGTACGTGTATAGAGTACCTGAAGTCTGACGTTAGTTGGCACAACTGGCTCCAAACAAATGGAGATTTGGACTGTTCCTTTAACAGCCAGTCATGAAAACACACATTGACACAAAATGACAAAAGTATTCTGGTTCCAAAAATTGCATTGACGTCATCACTTCTGTACTCTATAGGTCCACATGTCATTATCATGTAAAAGTTGTATCAATGGGCGCCGCCATCTTGAATTTCGCTCTCATGTCGTAATTCGTAAGCGCGCCGTGCTAGATCTATTTGTAATGATCTCACAATAAAGAAATCCTGGAACAAGACACGTAATCGCCAAATTTAAACTGACGTCGATGCTATTTATTCCTCAGAAAAATATTATCTGAAAAAGCGTTGTATACATCGCGGACGATGGGTTATGTGCAAATTGTTTGACGAAGAAAAGAATAACAATAACTTCCAATCAAGTCTAGGCTCTTAAATTTGCTGCCCTATATTGCCTTGCCCGTAAAAAGTATAGTTCGGGTGCGACGTTTACATCAATCACGCAGCGAAAACATTCCAATGAATGATAACATGAATGATAACATGTAGGCCTATCCCCCGACGCAAACAATCTTCTGAATGTATTCCTATAGCTGCGCCTTGAAAAATCTGAAACTGTTTTTCATTCCATTTTTCGTACAATAGGCCTAATAGGCTGTGTTTTGAATTTCCAAAGATGTATATCCAGTGATGACGAAGCACTGCTGTTTTTATGCGTGGTAAACTTGAATAATGGTGTAGGCCTACATCTACGCGTAATTTCTTCAAAACGTATTTTTCTCTCCGAAAAGATCGAATTTGAGGAAATAAATGATGCTGTCTTTCACCAGATTTCTACATTTGTAGTGTCATGTCCAATGTTTTAATGAAAATATCGGAAACTTGAAATAAATAAGAAATCCACATAGACTACAATACTTTACAAATCTAAGTCCCGCTAGAATCATCATTACGTTAGGAAAGCATTTGAATCGCCAGTTTAGTTAAGTGTATTCTGAACAAAGCTTCCAAAAGATGAGTCATCAGTCCACTATTGTGGCACACTAGCCCTTTTTGAAACCCTGGTCCTTTTATGACACCCTCTCCGTCTGGTAATCCGTCCGTCTTGGCCGGCCGGCCGGCCTGTGCGTGCACGCAGTCGGCACGCAGTCGGCACGCAGTCGGCACGCAGTCGGCACGCAGTCGGCACGCAGTCGGCACGCAGTCGGCACGCAGTCGGCACGCAGTCGGCACGCAGTCGGCACGCAGTCGGCACGCAGTCGGCACGCAGTCGGCACGCAGTCGGCACGCAGTCGGCACGCAGTCGGCACGCAGTCGGCACGCAGTCGGCACGCAGTCGGCACGCAGTCGGCACGCAGTCGGCACGCAGGAGGCACGCAGTCGGCACGCAGTCGGCACGCAGGAGGCACGCAGTCGGCACGCAGGAGGCACGCAGGAGGCCCGTGCCTTTGCGTGCAATTGCGTGCGGACCCGTTCGCACGCGTGCGCACGCGTGCGCACGGAAATTGACATTAATCCATGGTCCCTAAAGTAGGCGAACTGCACGACCCCTTTGACAAGCACCTGATTTCCAATCTCAAAGTAACCTACCAGACAGGAAAGGGGAATAATCATTTGGTGCCCATCCTATTCCCATCCGACACCGTAGAAGCAATGAAGAAGTTGACAAACAGTGAAGTGAGAGCTTCAGCAGGGGTCAGGGAGGACAATGTCTATGTCTTTGCATGTATCCAGGGCTCCTCCACACATGTAACAGGGTGGCATGCTCTTAACGGCATATGCAGTGAGGCAGGCATCGAGTCCAGAAAACTGACGGCGACAAAAACAGAGTTAGCACTCTATATGCAGCTTTGGAGCTTCCTGAACATGAACGAGAACTGTTCTTCAGGCACATGGGATATTCCAGCAATATTACCAGGTTCCACCAGCGATCGCTGAAGTAGTTAAGGTTGGAAAGCAGCTGTTGCATATTGATTCAGGTAAATATTCCTTTTTTCCTCGTTTTTTAATGAATCAGTAATAGCTTGAATATTAATTGTGACCCGTTCTGCAAAAAGGGCAATTATGTTGCAAAATTTGAAAATAGTGTTTTATATATAAGCATTTTGCATTCACGAAATATTTGGAAATTTGCATGTTTGTTTTCAGGAATTTCTTGAAATGACTTAAGGAGAAACAAGCCATTTATTCACTGAAATCTTATTATGAAATAGAATAATATAGGTATCAAAGATTCAAAAAAAAATATCTCCCTTCAAAATCACTTGTTTGAAGAATTTTTCACCCTCTTCACATTGAATGGCCCATAATGTGTAAAAACATACAGCGACTTATGTGCCCTTTTTGCAGAGCGGGTCACAATTGAGTACAGTATGCAGATGTAGAACTTAGGTGGGGGGGGGGGGGGGGGGGGGCTAAAGCTGACTCCTGTCAAATACTAAAAGACATGGTTTAATACTTGATGGTGTCATTTCTCTGTTATTTCATGTTAACAGGCAAAGATGCTGACAAAGCATGTGTGAGATCTAGTGAAGTGACCCTACCTTGTACAGTTGGTGAGTTTATATGTAAAAGTATGTCAATACTGTAGGGTGTTCAAGTGATTTTATACACCCAGTGCATTGAACTGTAATCTGGAAATACATGTACATTGTAAATGAAATTTTTTGTTCCAACCTCATGATTAGTGAAAAACACAAACTGTGGCTGAACTCCACAGTCCCACAGCACAAATAATGACTTTTGATACTCAATTGCACTACTTCCTGTTGACTTAAATATTTAACCTCATCTCCCTGGGTCTTTTTGCTTGTATACAACCTCAATTCTGTAAAATATTGCAACTGCCTCCAGGTAAAAGTTAGATACAGTCTCAGTCCTCAAAAATCCTCTTATTTCTTGGATTTTGACCACTACCTCAGCAGTCAACATTAATGCATTGATGAGACAGTGCTAAAGAAAGGTGCAGATTATTTCAAGTATAATTTAGGATGATGCATGGCTGAACATAAACAACACAAGGTTTGGCCTAAAACCTTTACACAGTGCATCCTCCAAAATAAGCCACACATTTTTGCCATACAGTCTCAGTCCTTTTAAACCCTCTATTTATTCATTTCAACTGAACATCTATTTTCATACCTTCAACAGTGATAAAGATACACGAATAATACAACAATGAAAATACTTAATTCAATGCTAAATGAATGACACAAAGAAAGAGGATAACAAAATATATATAAATATAAAGTGCTTATAAACTTATGCATAGAGGATTTTGAAGAATTTGGAATAATCTTACTGTATTCACCATAAGGAATCCATACATTGACTTCACATCAGTTGGTGCTGACAGTGGTGGTTCTGAGGCTGCAGCTTCACTTGGGGGGTTCTACTGCATAATGCGTGTTGCGCATTTATACATGCATGCATATGCTGGTTGTCACAAATTACACTCCTTATCTCTGAAATTACCTTGCGAATTGTTCTTGAGAGTGTAACATTTTTGAAAGTGTAATCCAAATGCAGCATACAATTTCGTTGATATAATTTCAACCTTTTCACAATGCTCCCTGTACCCACTCTGAAAAAAGGTATATTATGTCGCAAAATATTAAAAATGAGTTTTATGTATGTTTGGAAAGCCCGCAATGTAAGCTTTCATTTGGTACATGATAGAGCTCCAAAGCCCTTTCTGCTCTGGAGATATCACGTTTTTGCATATTAATTAGTTCTATGGAGTTCTAATTGCGCAACAGAGAAAACAGGCTTTGAAATAGCTAGTTCTAATACAATGTAATGGAACAATGCACTCTAAAAAGGTTATTTTTGTCACTTTTTTTACTGAAATCAACATTGTTGTGCACCAAACCTGAAACTTCAGATATTTAAGATGTCATTAAAGACAAAAAACAAAATATTAATTTTGACGAAAAATCTCACCCTCTCAACGTTGAAAGGGCCATTACACGTAAATGCATAGAGCGACTTATATGACCTTTTTCTGGAGCGGGTCACATATGGTTTCTGTGTTGCATTTTAATAGACAAAGATACTGAAGTCGGTGCACCTACATGTAGGAGTGAAGTATCAACTGGTCCAGTGGGTGAGTTTATACATAACATTTGTGAATGTAGGATATTCAAGGTTGGTCATTAAACACTTTCTGCTGGAAACAATGGCCAAAGGATTACTCTGTTAAAAAGGGTAGCATTATTGTTGTAAAATTTCTCTTCAATGTAAAGATCCCTGTGTGTAGTATTAAAAAGCACTTTGATTGATCCGGAAATGTTAAACAAAACTGCAGACACATCCAATCCCACAGAAGTTGGGCTTCATTTGGTCCCAGAACTAACCTTGGCTGTTGCACATTAGGTTCTGCATGTGCACATACTATGATTATAATGGAAATGAAACTTTAGGGAGAATTATAGTTGTTGTAATAAGTATCGGGAAAATGGTGCATTTGGGGGACAGTTGAAACAGTTCCATTCACAGCATGCATAGTTATTGTACAATGCTGAAATTAATCCCCGTCATCCGATCGGTTGCCCACGGCTTGAGGGCCCCACACACACTCGACCTCCATGGGAGTCACTCAAGCGTGGGGACAAATACAGGGTGGATAAAAACAAAAAAACCGAAATATTATTGCTAATTGTAACAGAAGTAGGGCACATGTGAATCAAAGGAAGATATTCTCTGTTAGGGTTGAATTTCCTCTTTAAAATGACACCCTGATCATGTCATTACATTCAATTTTATGAAAGGGTCTATTTAGGGAATTGCGCCACTTTTCAATTGTGGTTTTTGTGGTGTCATTTGTCACAGAGTGAAAGGCTATGGTTGCCAATCAAGCCAGGTGGGGAAAAAAGATATTTCACCATGTAAACTTAACATTTATTCCCGCAGTGTTATTTACATAATTAAACATGCCCCTCCAGGTGTCCTCCGTTTTCCCCGACACAAATCTTAGCACGGCATCGCATGCCCATCACTGGTTAAGGCCAATGCCACTAAAGAAAGTGGCGCAATTCTCTAAATAGACCCGTTCATAAAATTGGTCACTGCTCAGTCAACCGTGAATGTAATGACATGATCAGGGTGTCATTTTAAAGAGGAGATTCAACCCTAACAGAGGATATCTCCCTTTGATTCACATGTGCCCTACTTCTGTTACAATTGGCAATAATATCTCGGTTTCGCTCTTTTTTGTATCCACCCTGTATAGACGTTACCTAGTATTGCATACAGAATTTGCCAGAACGTGTTTAAGCACAGGGAATCCCGGCATGTTTAGACGTCATCCGGCGGGGAGTGGTAAATTCATGGGAAAAAGTCGGTAAAATTTATTGTAGCTATCTGCATAAATTTGAATATGCATAAGGCACTTCAAAAACCAATATTTCAATGATTAACCATTACTTGTCATAAAATCTGTTTTTAGAGAATGTGGTTGCAGAGTAAGTTATTTGAAATGATTTTGAAATGATTTGTTAAAAGTTTGGTGGTAAAAGGAATTTGTATATTTAATTTTTATCCTCAACACTGTGACTGAAAAGTCCACTGTTTTGAAGACGTCAAGAAGCCTCAAGATAATTTTTACTTTGATTCCTTTGCAAAGTTAAGGGTCGGAGAGTCACCATTCATGGCTGACGCCACCTGTCGTGTTTAGGGTTCACGACTTAATACGTCCCCGCAATCAAGGAATCACTTCCTAGTGCCTTTCTTCCCCTGTCTCTTTTCCGTGCCGGAGAATGAAATGTTTCCACGCCAATCAAATGTTTTTTGTTTTAATGCATTTCTCACGATACTGGTCACTGGTAACCATTACACACACAAAATGCTACACTGTGCCGGGGCGGCAATGACTCCGTATCTCACCAACGGTTCTGCTGTCCATCCTTTGATGTTTTAAGCGGTAATAATGCCATCCACACCACCCTCGGTTCTTAGAAACGCAACACAAAGGCGGCATTCAATAAGAAGGGGACAATCAAAACATCGGGTAATCTATCAAGACACTGCAAACATTTGGCATTCGAGTTCTCGGTCGGCCGAATCTTTAAAAGATTTTGTTTTTGTGCTCGCCCGCAACTTGATTTTTTGTTTTTCGCGTACTCTGTGCTCCAGAAAGGAAAGGTCGATTTCTTAAAATTGGATTACGGTTAACCGAAACGGAAAAATGTAACCGTGTAACCGTTTAAACGGTTGGTTTACCGTGTAAATGGTTCCAAACTGCAGCCTTAATCCAATTGTGCATAGTCAAAAGAGCGTGCAGTTGCCTTTATATTTGTACTCTCTTTATTAAAAGAGGATCAGCACTTCAACTCCCCTAACCATTCCATTTCTGATATGATTCTACAGGGCATAGCATCACTTGGTCACCGCAAGGACTCAGTTTGCCTTAGCAGGGAGAAAGTGTGGATGAAACGTCTTCGGACTATTCAACTACATGGTCTCAACATCCAGGAAGGAAATGATTAACTCTTCATTTTCCCCATCGTCATTTGTTTACAGATAATCCCCCTGGCAAACCCTCTTGGGGTTTCTTGCCCACTTTATGTCATTCCCTTTCCCTTTAAGCCTTGCCATATCCCTCTGTTCCTTCCATTGCCTAATTATCACCTCCAGGAAGGAAATGGTTAACTTATTTCCCCCATCGTCATTTGTTTACAGATAATCCTCCTGGCAAACCCTCTTGGGGTTTCTTGCCCACTTGATGTCTTTCCCTTTCCCTTTAAGCCTTGCCATATCACTCTGTTAGTCCCATTGCCTAATTATCACCTCCCATTTATACCCCCCCCCCCCCTTTGCCACACTCCTTTGTTACCCCTCCCCAGCTTCCTCCCTCCCATCTCAATGCCTCCCCTCTTTCATCATGGCCCCTACCACACTTCTTTGTTCCTTGCTGTCCTCTCCCCTCTCTGTACTCCCATTGATGTTTACCCACTGCCACTGTCCTTTGGTCCATAATCTCTTTTGTGTTTCCCCACCCACCCTTACTTGTTTGGGTTTCCCATACATGTTTGTTTCTTGTACACAGTCATTTGCCTTTGAGAAAGAACTTGCTTAAAGGGACACAAATGTTCCTTATCTTATATAAGAGTTGTTTATGCAAAAAAGCACCTATAACGTGTTGTAATTAGCGAGTAGTGATTAAAAAACAAAAGATTTGCCTCTGTCCCCTGACATCTGACCCGCGAAACAGACTTATTTCCAGTAGTAAATACCACCGTCTAAATAATGCGCAAAATACGCTGTAAGAGTCTTTAGGCTGGCGCCGCAGCCAGTGGCCTTGTAAACCTATAAGATGATCGCCAGGTACCATTCTCTACCTCGCGACACATATCGCCAGTGCTGCGCGCCGTGCCACAGTACATCAAAATGGATCAAAGATCGAGATACATCCAAAAAGAAGAAGAAACCTCTTCAATCTGGGTAAGAAAGGTGTCTTATAATCAACAAAATTAGCTGGCCTGACGTTTCGAACTTAAAGGGACACATTGCTTTGGAAATTTAGGCTATAAAAATGAAATGGATGTGGTTGGGAAGCTCTTTTAAAAGTAGAACATGAAGATTCACATAACTATCCCTTCAAATTGCGTGGTTTTTGCTTAATTTCGTGACAAATAACGGTCCGCCATTTTGTAGAACCAAATTTTTGACTCCACAAAATGGCGGACCATGTTCACCAGTCGTATTTCCAGTCGCAGCTGGTTGAAGTACGTCTTCAGGCATAGGCCTGCTCTGTGTTCATAGATTTCCACAGCTCTGTGTTTTGTTTGTTTGTTTTTTATTTGGTGTCCGTCCATCAGGCTTATCCGTTCGTTTGTTTTGTGTGTGTGTTTGTGCAAAAGAGATAAAGAATTTTTTCGTTTCTGTTTATGCCTCAAAGTACATCTCCAATTTGCAGTACATGTGTCATAACCCTTCCTGTCTTTGGTGCATTCTTGCATTGCCAGATTTTTGATGGGCCAGTTTGGCAGTTACTTGCAGGAAGATTCAGCCTAATATTTTAGCAGAAAGTGTTCTGTAGTCAGTCTTATCGTTATGAAGGATCAGGCCAGTCAATGATGTATCGTCAGCATATTTCACGACGGAACAAGTTCTCCTATTGCAACGATAATCACTAGTATAGAGTGAGAAAAGAACTGGCGACAGGACACAACCTTGTGGTGCTCCCGTACTAGTGTAGATCACGTCAGAGAGTGAACTGCCTACTCTCACTCTCTGGATTCTGGCCGACAAAAAATCTCTAATCCATAGACACAGAAATGGACAAACGTCCATATTCTGTAGATTTTGTAGAAGAATGTGGGGCTGCATTGAGTTAAACGCCGATGAGAAGTCGATGAATAATGTCCTCACATAAGCTCCAGGTTTGTCTAAATGTTCATAGACCTTATGTAGAAGTGTGGCAACAGCGTCATCAACCCCTCGCTTGGCACAGTATGCAAATTGACAAGGATCCGGAAATGTCTTAGTCTGTGCCAGAAGTAGGTCTTTGATAATGGCCTCAAAGCACTTCATTACAGCAGCTGTGAGAGCGACTGGACGATAATCGTTTGGTTTGACTACTTTGGGTACTGGGACAATGACAGACGATTTCCACAGCTTTGGAATCTGATGTGAATCCAGCGACCACTGAAAAAGATCGCGAAACACTGGCGATAGTTCTTTGTGGCAGCTTTTCAAAATTTTCCCAGAGACTCCATCTGGACCCTTGGCTTTATTAGTTGTTGCTTTCTTTAGAGCATTTTCCACTATAAGCTGATCAAGTTCCAGTCTATTGTTGTTGTTTGCCTTTACATTCAGCGGTTCGCCAATCTGCTTGTTTACATCACTAAAATCAGCTGCGTCAAAGCGGCTAAAGAAAACGTTTATTTCATTCACAAATTCGCTGGGGTTACCCGCTGGATCGACGATTTTCTGTTTTAAACCACATCCAGTGATAGTTTTCAGTCCCCGCCATGCACTTTTAGGGTTCTTCGAACTGAAATTATCTTCAATTTGTTTGCCGTATTGCCTTTTTTGATAGGTGCTGAAATCTCTCGTTGAATTTTCCGTTTTTCCTCCAGATCACCATTTTTCACAGCCATGTTTTTCTTTGCTAAAAGGGATCTTATTTCCTTTGATATCCAAGGCTTGTTATTAGGAAATAATGTTATTTCTCTTTCCGGTACAATCATGTCTTTACAAAATTTGATGTATCCACTAATTATTTCAGCTGCTTCGTCAATCGTATTGGAATTCATAAAAGCACGGCAGTCGGTGCAGTCAAAACAAGCACGTAATGTTTCAGTGTTCTCATCTGTCCATTTCTTTACTCTTCTAATGATGGGTTTTTGTTGCTTAAGTTTTTGCTTATATTGTGGCAATAGATGTATTATATCATGGTCAGAAGCACCCAGGCCTGCTTTCCGGTAGACTTTGTATTCATCTGCGACATTGCCATAACATTTGTCCAATGTTTTGCTTCCCCTTGTGGGAAAATTTGCATTCTGATAATAGTGCGGTAAAGTGGTTTCAAGTTGACAATTATTAAAATCTCCCAGGATCAGTTTCAAAGAATCTGGAGAACATGATTCTTGCTCTTGAATTACCTCGGCAATTTTTCCTGAAGCGATGTCACAGTCCGCCTTGGGTTGAATATATACCACGGTGATAACAACTTGATTAAATTCTCTTGGTTAGTAAAAGGGGCGAAGTGCAACCGTTAAAAGTTCAATATCCTGTGAACAGAAACTGTGTTTTACTGTAATATCAGTACACCATCTGATATTAACGTATACACAGACCCCGCCTCCAGATAACTTATTCGAGTCCACATTCCTGTCCATTCTCTCACAATGAAAACCGTCTATGTCTGTAGTGTATGGTGTATCTGAACTTTTAAACCATGTCTCGCTAAAACACATCCACACATCCACGATACCTTTGGTCAGACACATCTTTGATGACAGTTTTTATAAACTTTTGTCTCGACCAGGACATTAATGGAATTATTGTCCGAAGATATATAGAAATACATCCAGGGATATGTACAGCTTGAAATTGAATATTAAACACCATGCTTTGTACAACTAGCTTACGTATCAAAGCCATAACCTTCTTTTCTTTAGTTGTATTTGAGTTAATAATGTTCACTAAAGCCTCATCTGTGTGGAGGAGATTTCTTTTATTAGACCAGTGATGTCCCCAGACACACACCGCGGCTACAATCGGGTAACACTCCTTCAGTGTGATATGTTCATCGGCCCAAGACGTTGGCCATTTCTCATAAAACCATTGGGCACCAAAAATTGCGCCGTACCCTGTTGAACCCCAGGCATCTGTGTATAAGTGTAGTGCTTGGTCCGTTAGCCACTGGTCTGACAAAAAATTGCTTTTCTATTAAATCGCCGTAGAAATCATAACCACGCCTGTAAACCGAATTTGGCTTGAGCTGTTAACCGGATGAAGTGCCTGGTGGACTTGATACCTATGGTTAAGTTCATCAATCTCCTCAAAAATGCTCGACCAGGAACTACAACCGTACACGTAAAATTAATAAAACCGACAATTTACTGCAGTTCCTGTAAAGTAACTTTTTTCTTGTCTAATACCCAACAATGGCTTTCTTCAGTTTGTCTGCTGGCAACCGAGCAGCCATTGCTATTGTATCTAGCTCGATCCCCGCAAATGTAAGGCAGGTTGTTGGTCCTTCGGTTTTCTCCGGCGCTAGGGGAATACCCAATTTATTAAATATTTGAAATCCTTCCAAATTGTGTATGCCATGTTGATAATTTGTGGAAATAATAACAAAAAATCGTCAAGAATATGAACCAAGCCGGCGGGTTTTAACTCCCTCTGTGCTATCTATTCAAGCGTTGTGCTGAATTCGTCGGATATAGCACAACTTGAGCGGCATCCCATTGGTCAAGTTTTATTATAAACAAATTGATCTTCCCAAGAAAATCCATTCCAAGCAGGTGGTGGTCACGTGGATGAACTGGGATAAATTTGAAAGCCGACTTTATGTTGAGTTTAGAGAACACGCTCCCTGGGCCTACTGACTTTAAAATTCTAATGGCGTCATCAGTTAATGCGTACTTGACTTTTGCATAGCAACCTGGTATAACATTATTAACAGAGCCGTTTTCTGGATACGACAAGTGGTGAATGATTCGAGAAAAAAAATTAGCAACTAATCCAATTGGACTTACACAAAGATTCTGCAGCGGTATGTTATGGAAGGGCCCTGCAAGTCTGCCTAATTTAGGTTCAAGTGCTAGTTTTTCGGAAACCACCTCTGGATTTGGAAGAGCCGGTTTTAAATTCGTTTCTTGTGTGCCCTTAAAACCTAAGTGAAAACCGAATGTAAAACCATCAATCAAAAATCATAGCCCCTCAACATAATTTCAAGCACATTTTTATTTACTGGCGTTTGTGGTTTGTCGTGGGCTAAAGGAGGTTGTCCCCTTGCTGGTCTCTCTTTAGGTTGTGGAAACACGCCCCTATGGGGAGACAGAGAGTTTTGTGGTCGCTGCTCGTGGGAATGATCCCTTGTATGGAAATGAAAACTGGTATCTTTTCCCGCACCGAAAAGGTGGGTGGTCGCCTATACATTTGGTACAGGTATGCTTGTAGCCGCATGATCCCGCGCAAGCCAATCCGCGCAAGAAACGTTTTTTTCTGACAATGTGTTGGTTTTTGGTGCCGCCTGGAAAATGCTGGACTACGATGTTGCTTTGTACAGCTTGAAAGGGATTAAGCAGCAGGCCAAATTCAACATATTCGTTTGTCCAAATGTTCTCCCTGATATCCTTATTAACTGCAAAATCTAACGGTAAAGGTGCAGACAAGGGGACAGACCCCCCAATGACTCACCAGTGCCAGGCAAACACGACACCCGTCCAACCCCCATAGAACCACCAGGAATCGGCCCCAGTCCGACACCCGACGACTCCCCGGGAGAGGACTCGGAAGCTTCAAGATTTTACCCTGTCCCAGATCCAGTGCTGGCTGATACTGGAGATGGCACTCCTCTGCCTGTATGTTGGGGTGTCCATGTCGCAGCTGCTGTACGTACCGTGAGTGAACCGACGGATGTGATGGACTGGGCCTCCTGAAGCTGAGTGCCACTGCTGGTTGCCTGCTGTGTTGTAGGAAATGCCCTTACAGTTCTGCCTGCGAGGGCTGTACCGAATATTCGAAACCTTTTTGCCGGTTGGAATATTCGAAAAAGGTATATATGCATTGCATGTACATTGCATGGCGCTTCGCAGTGTCAAATGCTGTATTTTTGTCAACGTAACTTTTTGTGGACGGGGGCTTATTGTTCCCGTCCGTAAAACACTTGACACTTATAAAATACGTACTGCAAAAATGGAGGCTGGAGTTTTTTGTTTTTATCAGAAGAACGTTATACGTACCAATAAGTCTGTTGGGTTTAGAAAGGCTTGGATTGTTTTCACGCAAAAAAATATTTTGAGCGTTGTTATAATTGTGTGTACATGCATAACATCTCACACGTTTTTATTTTCCTCCGCATAACTATCGGAAAAGAACTGCAAAACTCGACGTTACGTAGGCCGTTTCTGATGAGTGTTTTTTACTCCTATTATTTTTTAGATCTGTGGAGGGGATATTTAATTAGCCCACAGAGTGTTGCATCAGTTTAAATCGTCTGTCAATTCTCGAAAGTTGAAAGTGGTTTTAATAATTAATGTCCGAACCAACATGGAAAACATTACGTACAGCGGGGAATTGATGGATCTGGTCAGAAAATTTGAGTATTACCGGTATGGATTTTATAATATAACGGAAGAACGAATTTTAAAAGGGGTCATGTTCTGTCGCAGGGCAAATAGAATTTTTAAGCTAGATGTTCAGTCTGTTCGACGTGTTTATTAAAATAAATTGTATTACTATATTCACAAAGAAGGTAATCTTAAAGTCTTTTCAAGAATCAGAAATAAAATAATGTTTAAACTGCCCGATTGCGTGCGTGTCAATTTATTAATGAGGGTCGAATTATTTTTTTCCTTGATCAGCAAGTTGAAATGGGGTGATCATTTTCTATACCTTCGGAAGTAAGACGATACACCTGTTTCCGGATACCAATATAATACATTTCAAAACAGTACATGTATACAGACGACGAAATGTGTCTGCTATACTGTGTGTGACGGAAAACTCATTTATACTGTAGCCTTTCCTGCGTCTGGTCAAATCTCCGAGTCTTCTCAAAAATCTGATCACGATGCCTCGCGTTTGCCAAGTGTGGGAACACTTCGAGAAAAGTGACGGCCATTCAATGCGTTGCAAAATATGTGGAACTGTGCTCGCACATTTAGGGGGATCGACAACCACAATGCACAACCACTTAAAAAGACATCCGGGATCATCTAGTTCATCAAGCCTATCTACATGTACCTCAAGCCCAAGCCAGTCCAAACTCACCAAATTCCTCCATCGCCAAGAGTGCTCGCCGCTGCATGCAGTCTGAGAAAATCACACAGCTCACACAGCTGAAATGATTGCCAAGGACACTCTGCCTATTAATATCGTGGACGGGTGTGGTCTAAAAAGTCTTCTACACTTCATTGAACCGGGGTATTCTGTTCCATCTCGACATGCCATAACCTCTCGCCTCCAGAAAATGTACGTCGAACAGAAAACTTCGCTAGCACAACTTCTGGACGAGACCGTGTGGGTTTCCCTGACAACAGACAGTTGGACCTCCAGGACTCAAGAGGGATATATGACGGTCACAGCACACTACGTTGACACCGAGTGGTCCAACAAGTCAGTGGTCTTGGATACCTCCCCTGTAGTAGCTCCGTCCACGTCCGCCAATAGTGATGGCAGTGATGAAGAGGACGCCGATCGCATTCACCGGCATACGACCAAAAATCTTTCAGCACAACTTGGCGGGGTAATTCAGGAATGGCACTTAGATGACAAAGTTGTGGCAGTGGTTCATGACAATGCCAGTAACGTGAAAAAGCTGGGACAACTGCAGGGGGCCGCGGATGTTGGATGTGCTGCGCATACCCTACAACTTTCAGTCAAAAGGGCTGCATGCATCTAAGAGCATTGAGACCGCAGTCGCTGCCGTCAGCAGGTTGGTCGGTCATTTTAACCGAAGCACAATTGCAACCAAGGGCCTTGAGCTGAAGCAGGAGAGCATGGGGACTGCTAAGCACCGCCTCATCCAGAAATGTGACACAAGGTGGAATTCCACTTACGACATGCTGACCCGTATTTTGGAGCAGAGATGGCCCATTTGTTCGGTTTTAAGTGACCCCAAAATCACGGCCGTATCTGATGCTCGCACTTTGGAGCTCAAAAACGAGCACTGGCAGATCGTGGGCGAACTTGTCCCCTGTTTAAAGCCCCTACAGGTAAATGATTTTGCGTAATTACTTTGAAAAGGGATCAAGTTTGAATAAACGACTGGTGCCAGCATCAATGAAAACGTCAGATCTTTTGAGTACCGAAGTGATGACGTCAATCAATGCAATGTTTGGAATCAGAATACATTCTAAACTGCATGTGTTTGGAACCATTGCCGCGGCAACTGACGTCAGACTTCGGTACTCTATATAGGGTCAGATGTAAAGATTTTCGCCAAAGGGCAGAATTTTTATTATAGTTCCCCTTCCTAATTTAATTTTCCGGAGTTCGATTTTGTTTACAGATAGCAACCACGTGCTTCTCGTATGAGAGCAATTTCAGTTTAGGCTGCGTGAGTAGTATAGGGAATTGCCGATTCTGCGACAAAACCCGATTTTTCACTTTTCTCTCCAATTTTGATGTGGGTACATACATCAAATTTTTAAAAAACCAAAATAGTCTAAAAATCGCCCAAACTTTTGTTAAAATTTTGCTGGGTACCTATACACCAAAATCAAAGTATTTTCCATATCCCACAAGAGTCCGGAAATTCTGGGTGCAAATTCAGCAAAAAATCAAATTTTGCTGGGTACCTATACACCAAAATTTTTACAAAAATAAAAAAGTGAGCAACATGTCTAATTATGCATTAAATCTCCAGGCGCGTAGCTACGCGGGGCGAAGAAGGCAAAAAAAATGATTTGTCATAAGCCAAAAAAAATTAAATAATTTTTTATTTAAAAAAAAAATATTATATTGCCATTATAAAAGATGGAAACACAACCCATTATTCGAGGATACAATAAATGGAACAAAAAAGCTTTAAAAAGATATGTCGATAACTATGACTTAATTTTAGGAATACCAACAGGACCCCGTAATACGTATATCAGGCGAGATTATATTCTAGCTATAAAAAAAGAAGAAGATAAATTTAAAAATTTGAAAAAACGATCTATAGCTTCGTTAGCGCAACTCGCGCGCGATAAAAATTTACGAGTCGTATCAACGGGTATAAATGGTCGAGCGCTAAAAAAAGATTACGTCGAAGCTATACTAGGAATTAAGGAGCAAAATACTTTTCGAGAAGCAGACTTTAGAGAGACTAGAAGATTTGAAAACAGTTATCGAAATTTGGAACTGATTCCGATTTTGTTTACCGACGATCCGGAGCAATTTTACAACACCCATACGTCGATGATAAAAAACAAAATCGTCGCTGAATTAAGAGAAATAAAAACGATGAAACTACAGATCGCTATGAAAATAAAGTATGTAAAAAAATCAGGCGTTGAGACTACAAAATCAACCGCTACTCATTTTAGTTATCAAACTCGAGTATTAAACAAGAGCGAGATAGCTGTAGCTATCAGGCAGCAATACGAAACGATATTATCTCAGATAGATAAATATACGAATGAAGGAAGTGGTTGGACTATAGATAAAATAGTCGCGTTTTACATAAACAGAGTTAAGCCTCTGGTGGGCGCTTCTTACGTAAAATTACCTGAATATTTAGCCAACAAACACGCAACCGTCAACATCAAAAACGAAGATCAAGAGTGTATAAGATGGTGTTTAAGAGCCGCCCTAGGTATATATACCGATAAAGTTAAAAACCAAATAGAAAACAACCCGCTGTATTGTTGGCAAAAAAACAGAGCTTCTAATTATAAAACCGATGACGGATTAAACTTCACCAACATAGACTTCCCCACACCCATAAGTCAGATACCGAGAATAGAAAGACAAAACGATACAAGTATAAACGTGTTTGGATACGACGCAGACTGCAAAAATAAAACCTATCCACAAGATAAAAGGGGTTTGATATATCCGCTATATTTATCTAAAAGACCATACGATTTAAAAACTATCAGTTTGCTATTATATGACGGTCATTATTGTTGGATAAGCGACTTACCTAGATTCTTATCTGGCGTTACCAATAGTCAACATCGTAAACTGTTTTGCTTGAGATGTATAACGCATTTTAGCTCGAAAGAGAAGCTGGACAGACACGTAGAAGATTGCGAAGGAATAGACTCTGCTTTATCTACCGTTAAAATGCCGCATGAAAATGCGAACAAATACTTGGACAAAAGCAAATTAATGTTTAAAAACTTTAAGAATTTACAAGATGCACCCTACGTCATATACGCGGATTTTGAATCTATCTTGGTACCCCCTACGAGCATAGCTACGCGAGTACCAGAAAGAGAGACCGAGGGTAAAATCGCAACGCACAAAGCCTGCGGTTATTCTTACGTTGTAGTAAGATGCGATGGCAAGCGGATCAAGCGAAAGACTTATAGAGGTGAACGCGCTATAGACAATTTTATAACCTCGTTGCAAGAACTCGAACCTAAGATTAATGAATTACTATCTCGCATTAAGCCGATAATATATACGCTTACTGAAGAAAAAATTCACCTAAACTCTAACGAGTGCTGGATTTGCGAAAAACCAATTTATCCAAATTACTCGGATAATTGTCAGTGCTGCAAGCCTGTAGAACCCAAAAGCAAAGAAGAACTGGAAGAATACACGTACGAAAACGAAAAGGGATACGTCGACCAAAAATGTACGTTCTGCCAAAAGAAAATTAACAAATTTCGAAAAGTAAGAGATCATTGTCACACTACCGGCAAGTACAGAGGAGCCGCGCACGCTTACTGTAATCTTAAATTACGAGTAAAACCCAACGAAACGAAAATACCGGTCATCTTTCACAACTTAGAAAACTATGACGCGCACTTGATCATGCAGGGTATTTCAAAGTATCAACGAGATATCTGGTGTATACCCAAAAATTCAGAAAAATACATTTCATTTTCTATCGGTCAATATAGATTTATAGACTCGTTTCATTTTATGTCTAGCGGTCTCGACAAATTGGTAACGTCTTGCCCGAGAGACGCCTTTAGGCTACTCCTGAAACGTTATGGCGAAGAAAACGCGGATCTCTTATTACAAAAGGGTGTATATCCGTACGAGTACATGGACAGCTTTGAACGATTTAGCGAAACTGAACTTCCAGCTAAACACTATTTTTTCAGCGCTCTAAAAGATAAACATATAACGGACGAAGAATACGAAAGAGCGCAACGAGTATGGCGGACATTTAACATAAAAAACATGGGCGAATACCACGACTTATACGTAACCGCGGATACTCTATTACTAGCCGGCGTATTCGAGAATTTTAGACAAATGTGTAGAATGAATTACAAGTTGGATCCAGCCAACTACTTTACAGCACCGGGATTAAGTTGGGATGCTCTACTAAGACACACTAAAATAGAATTAGAGCTATTGACGGATATAGATAAACATATATTTTTTGAAAAAGCAAAAAGGGGAGGAATATCGAGCGTCGGCTCATGTCGCTATGCCAAGGCCAACAATAAATACCTAGCTTCTTACGATCGAGATAAACCCGATTCGTATATTCTATATCTAGACGCCAACAACCTCTACGGATGGACCATGAGTCGACCGCTACCTTACGGCGGATTTAAATGGGTCAGTACGAGTCAATTTACTCACGATCGTATCATGGCGTTAAAAGATAAGGCTCCAACGGGATATATGTTCGAAGTTGACCTGGAATATCCAGCCGAACTACACGATTTACACAACGATTATCCTTTAGCCGCCGATAATATAATCATACCTGAAGAATGGTTATCCGAGTATCAACGAGAGTTGGCGAGTGATATAGGAGACACAGCTAAGGTAAAAAAATTAACCGGTACGCTATATCGCAAAGAAAAATATGTATTGCACTACGTCAATTTAAAACAGTGTTTGACATTGGGCCTAAAACTAAATAAAGTACATCGGGCGTTACAATTTAAACAAAAACCTTGGATGAAATCGTACATCGATAAAAACACGCAACTCAGAACTAAAGCAAAGTCGGATTTCGAAAAAGACTTTTTCAAATTGATGAATAATTCCGTATTCGGCAAAACGATGGAAAATGTTAGAAATAGAATAGATGGTGCGCTACTGAGAAACGATCAAGTAAAAGAATACAAAGAGATAGTTTCTAAACCTTGTTACAAGTCTACTACGGCGTTTAAAGAATGCGGCCTCTCATTCGTGGAATCGTACAAAAAGAAAACGTATTTAAATAAACCGATTTACTGCGGCGTTAGTATCTTAGACCTCTCGAAGACTCTAATGTACGACTTTTATTACAACCAATTAAAAAAGACGTATGGCGATAAAGTAAGATTGATGTATACAGACACGGACTCGCTGCTTTTGATTATCTATACGAAAGACGTTTATCGGGATCTAGAAAAACAGTCTGACTTGTACGATTTTAGCAACTACGAGAAAGACCACTTTTTATACGACGATACAAACAAGAAAGTTATCGGTAAATTTAAAGACGAATGCGGAGGAAAAGTCATAAGCGAAGCTACATGCATCAGATCGAAGATGTACTCGATTTTATACGGAGATGTCGTATTAAAGAAGGCCAAAGGCGTAAACCGAGTGGTTATAAACAACGATCTATCTTACGAAAAGTATAAGCGATGCGTTTTATCGAACGAATGCTATTCAAATAAGATGATTCGTTTTGGAACTGAGCGTCACATGATATACACAGAGTCTCAAGTCAAGCAATCGTTAAATCCTTTAGATACGAAGAGATATATTTTACCTAATGGTATAGACACTCTGGCTTATGGTCATCGTTCTAACCTTTAGTCTATCCAGAACAAGACGATCGATAAATATCTACTCGAAAAATAAATATCTTGCGGTTATTCTCGATTAACTCGCCATCGCGGTCTCTGAAAGAAAAACTCAGTTCGGGTATTTTACTCCTAATTAGCGATATGACAGTTTTTCTTTTATTCTGGACAGTCTCTATTACATCCGAATCGGAGCTTTTCGTTATCGGTATAACGTCTAACAAGTGCGTTCCCCCTCCGTTATAGAAATTGTTAGACGTAGATAACTGATCGCAATGTAAAAAAATTGTATTCACGTAATTTATACTATAATTCCCTACAAGTTCACCATCAGTTATGGGTAACCAAACAGGGGATACACCCAACACTTTTTGAGTATGTAGATCAAATCTAATGATAATCTCAGTAGTATCCGTACTAACAATACCGGCATTAAAAACAATTTTTTTATTAAGAGTATCTGCGTAAACTCTGATGATGATTAATTTATTAAGTTCGACTACTAACTCATCGATACCATAATTTCCAGATGGAATTACCATTTCACCGCGAGTTGTACCACGGTTTTTAATTAATGACCATCCTATAGTCATACGTTTAGTTATATTATAAAAACCGACGGTAAATATCGCGTTGTTTAAACTCATACAGTAATCTCCCTTAGAGTTATCTATAGGTTTTGACAGACTAAACGTTTGTTCGTTACCAGCCATTTCAAAAACGTGCGATTCCATTTTATAAATCTAAAGATTTTTACAAAAAGCTTTAAAAATCTCTTAAAATTTACCTATCGTCAAGTTAAAACTAATCTTTTTCCCTCGATTATTTATTAAATCGCCGTCTCGGTCTCTGATACTAAAGCTAAGTTGGTTTATCTTATCACCCACGAGTCTACGAGCGGTTAATCTTGCACGCTCTACGAGCGTATCGTCTCTTTTCGTTATCGGTATAACGTCTAGCAAGTGCGTTCCCATTCCATTATAGAAATTATTAGACGTAGATAACTGATCGCAATGTAAAAAAATTGCATCGACAGGCATTGTATTATAATGCCCTACATAATCTACGCCAAAAACTAAGTTTTTGACCGTTATCCCCAACAATTGTTTAATGTTTTTATCAAAGCGTAGAACGTTATTTTCTTCCGTTACATTTAAAGATATTTTTTTATTAAGTTTATCTACGGAGACTTCTAACCAAACTAATTTACTTAGTCTCTCTTCGATCCAATCTATATCGTAATATCCAGCAGGAATATCAATTTTACCATCCGTTCTACCCGTTTCTTTACCAGTGTTTGGATCGATTTGATGTATAAAATAGAGAATTTCGCTATTGCTAGCCATGTTGTAGAAGCCCGCGGTTACTATCGCGCTGGTTAAACTCATACTGTAATCTCCCTTGGAGTTATCTATAGGTTTTGACAGTCTAAACGTTCGTTCGTTATCAAACATTTCAAAAACGTGCGATTCCATTTTATTAAAGCTTACAAAAGCTTTAAAAAATATTTGGTTTATTATAAATTAAAATGAAATTCGCCCCAGAGAGCACCCCATTGAACATGCATTTGAGTCAACCTAATATCGTCGTAAACGCCAACGACAGGAATAGTTCTTTTATCTCTAATTTAACGGATATATTTAGCGCTTATAAAATGTCCGACGTAAAACACGACGAAGTGGTCGAACGTTACGCATCGGACCCCATGACGTTTTATCAAAATCAACTCAACTTCGCATTTTGGTGCGCGACGTCGGGTTGCGGCGTAGGACTAGAATCGTTGCTACATAAAAACCCCGTAATATCGGCTTTATTCAAGTTTCACGTATATTTTACGATCAGAAAGATACTTTACTTTTTAAAATGCCCAGTTCCAGTAGACAATACGTTCGACGATCTAAACAACGGCATCGATAAAGGCGCTTATAGCGATATTTGTCGACATTTTAATGTCGATCCAAACTTGAGTTTTAAACAGACAGTAGACTTAACTTCTGGAGGATTAGGTACCGCTTATTCTTACCTGTTTAAAATAAACAAGTACTCTCCAGATATACCTTTACCCGTACCCGGTAAAAATTATACCCCCATTAAGCTTTACAAGGTTTCGGCTGAATATGACCCTAGTACGGGTGACTATGTAACGGCTAATAAATTGTGGGAATACGATTATGAAGCTATGAACCCCGGCGCCACATACATGGGATTTGTAGAGTCGGGCGATGCGAAACATTTTAGTAAAATAACGCTCGCGTATATCAGACAATCTGCGGACGTTGTACGACTCGGTTTTAGAAAGTTTATACGCCAGAAGAGCTCGTTTACCGACGTCGGTATAGAAAAAATAAACGAAAGCGTTAGAACGTACGTGTACGCCATACTCGGTGCGCAAGCCCAAACAAAAACGAGTATACTAACTGCAGGTACCGGATTAGATGCGCAAAGACAATTTGAAAATATAGTAGAAGACATAATCAACAGCCATACGGACTTGGAATCTTCTATAACCAGATTTCAAAATTCTTTACAGTACGCTAGAAGCTCGTTAAACTTTGTGATTAGCCCTGGATTGTACTTGATGCCATCAAATATGGAGCTTTTGGTCGGTATTCACCAAGGTTATAATAATAATATACAGATAGCTACACCCGGCGCATCGATAGGATTAAACATCAACTTGAACTCAGACGTCGTAACGCCACCAACCCCACCCTCCCCCGTAAAAGAGAGTCGTGTAGTACCCCAGCAGAATTTAGACGATTTAGACGACCTGGCGACGTCGCCAGACCCGTTACCAACCCCACCCTCTCCCGTAAAAAAGAGTCGTGTAGTAACCCAGCAGAATTTAGATGATTTAGATGATTTAGACGATTTAGACGATTTAGACCCGTCATCAACACCTACATCTCCGCTACCTTCAATCTCAGATGTACTCCCTACGGTCGTAGCTACGCAAGTACCCCCACCACCCCCTCTGCCACGCCCTACGCGAGCAGCTACGCCACCGCCAGACTCGCACGAACAAGAAAAAACGGCTTTAGTCGTTGGTTTAATGGCCGCTGCTGGAGTTGGGTATCTAGCTTACGATATTCTACGTCGCTGAAGAAGGCGGTAACTCAGTATCTGATGGAACGACCATTAATTCTTTCTTAACGAACGATCTCTTGGGACCGTTATTCAGCCAGTATAACGCGGGCTGTCCGGGATTTGTCGTTCTCCTTCTAATCGTATACATTTCTAAGCTCCAAATAGGATCGGTAGCTCTTCTTCTAACGTCTTTTTCGAGCTCTCCAGGAGCGTAAAGATATCTAACGATATCGTCATTTACGCTTAGCGCGACTTCGGGACTCTTGAGCCCCGAGGAACTCAATTGTTTTATTTCTAACTGAGACATAGCCGCTCGAGGAGTTAACGGTTTACCTTTCATAGTCGATATCAATCTAGTTTCTTCGTTGTTTAACGCAGCTACGACCTCGGGTAATCTTTTTACCCACTCTCGGCTACGCTCGGTAGGCTCTAACATTTCTTGAGCGTATTGATGACCGAATAATCTTTCGGCTAAAGTACGATTAAATCTTTCTACTATACCTTGAGCTCTATGATTACCAACCTCGCCTTTCTGTACTACGACGTTGCGAGTCCGCATCAAAGTATTAAATTCAGCCATAAATTCTGTACCGGGGTCTACTTTTATCGTGAGAGGCCAAGACAATGGCGATCTTTTGTAAATCTTTTTTATCGCCTCTACAACTTGAGTACTCGTTTTATTCGTCAAGGGTTCAGCTTCTTTATATCTAGTGGCCACATCGACGATCGTCAACGCGTATTTATATCTTTTACGTCTAACTACATCGTGAGGTAGATATAACAGATCCGCTTGATGCATTTCATTGGGCCTCCCTATAACCTTACCGAGACTCGTAGGTCTCGGGATAGTACTGGGGGCTGGCAAATATATTTGCCACATGGCTTGTTTTCTCAACCAATTTTTAACGTCTGGCTCGGGTACGTTTGCTTTTAACGATAATTTTTTTATAGCGCCTGCACCTTTCCAATATCCTTTAGGACTGTAAAATATTTTACTTAGTTTTGTTTCCATTTTATTTTATACTTGTAAAAATTTTAACGACTTATTAAAAATGGCGAGTGCATTAATGATGATTGGTGGAGCTATTGTAAACGCTTTAGCGTTTAGCGGATCGAACTTTCTATTTTCGAGTATGGGTGGGTCGTCGGCTGAAGAACGTAAACGACACGACCTCGCTTTAGAACAATTAACTCGAGCTAAACAAGAGTGGGTAGAACAAAGAACCAAGTATCTAGATTATCTAAACGATAGACTACACAAAGAAGCCAGGGCTCAAAAAGATTTTCAAAATGTAGATGAGGCGTTGATAGAATATAACGAAGTAACCAACGAAGAGTTGAGATTACCTCGCGAACCTGTATTGTCGGACTTTTACGCACCTAGCGAAGGTCAAAAAGATGGTGAAATTGTATTTATCTTAGGAGGCACTGCTGTTTTAGGTTACTTAGTTTATAAGTTTGTCTAAAAGTTTAAGTTTGTTTCGTTAAGTAAAAAAAGCTTTTTATTTTTTTGTTTCGTTAAGTAAAATGAACGCAATTTATGGAAGCAAACTGAATCCACACAGAAGTTTAAAAAATCCTAGAGCGTTGAAGGGATTGAGGCAATCGATGGTTATTACTCATAATCCTAGTACCGCATCGGCTGGCAGTCTGTTGATCGTTGAATTTCCTATGTTGAGTCAAGACGATGTAGTCGTACCGGGTACAGTACGATTAGCTTTTAATATAGACTTAGAATCTGAAGGCACTGGCGAAGACGATGCAAGAACTCTATATTATAACGTCGCACGAAATTTAATTAGCGGCGTAAGAATCAAACTAGAAGGTAAAGATTTCGTAGCGTTTACGGATGCCGATGTATATAACGCGTATAAAGACTTGTGGCGACCAGCCAGCGCGAACGATGCGTATCGAGGACTCGAAGATAGCAACATCACGAAACTCAGAATCGACGCCAGCGATGGGGTTGCTAGCGCAAATGGTGGAAAAGACAAAGCGATTGCGGACGCTTACGGTAACCGATATTACATTCCTCTAGATTTTGAAATGCTTACGGATCATCAGCCTTTTAGTCCATCGACGCTCAAAGATAGACTAACTTACGAATTTACGTTTAACGATCACGCTAGCGTAGTAAAATCTACCGATAACAACGCAAAGTATAAAATTTCGGGGTTAGATCTCGAGTTTGAAACTGTGACTAATAAAACATTGGCCGATAATATCAGACAAAAATATCGAGGTAAAACTCATTTTCTATACGAAAAAGTTCAAAGATATACGGTTTTAACGCTAAACAAGTCCGACACTACTTGGAACATTAATCTCAATCAAGCCATTAGAAGTCTCAAAGGTATACTTCTTTTATTTAAAGAATCGGGCGAAAAGGATCCTCGAATTTTTTATAATCCAAATATCGAAAAAGTAGACGTTACGATAGAGGGTAAGCCGAATCAATTGTATAGTCAGGGCATGAAGCGTTATCAACACTGGGATGAGATTACCAAGTTTTTCGGCGACTCTAATACAGAATTTGGCGCCAGCGTGTCTAAAGACTTGGAATTACACGATATGACTCTAGGCTCCTATTTAAGCACTAGTTACGGTCTTTGGCTAGATACGAGGGTAACCGACGACAACAAAAGTCACGGTTCTGGCAGGAAAATAGGAGACGTAGGTGGAGGTATTTCTCTCCATTTAGAAAGAGAGGCTGAGACAGCTGGTTCTCTAACGTGTTACGTTTTCTTGGTGATGGATGGTCAGTTGGTGCTAGAAGATGGACGATTTAGCGGTAGTTACTCTTAAAATAGTTTTTACTATAAATAAGCAATGCATAAAACGTTTCCAAAAACACCACACTGCGCGCTAGTATGCGGTAGGACTAATTCGGGTAAAACCAAATATATTTTAGATCTATTAGAAACTGAGTATAAAGATCACTTTGAAAAGATCGTAGTTATTTGTCCTACGTTGAGCAACAACAAGACATATCGCGAGAGACGTTGGTTGTGGTTAGACCCCGAGATATACCCATGCGATTTAGAGGTAGAAAAGGTGACTCTCAACGAAGCTTTAGCATTTTATAGAGCTCGATTTAAAGGATCGCACGTTCTATTTTTGATAGACGATTGTAGCTCGGAACAAGACATAAAATATCGTAAGGCGGCGTTCGGAAAAAACACTTGCGTTTTAACGAAATTGGCGTTTAGCGGTAGGCACGACAATCACTACTGTTGGTTGATGACTCAAAAGTATAATTGCGTAATGACAGATTTTAGAGCTCAAACTGCATTTGTCGTATTGTTCTATTGCAAAGATAAAAATAGTTTCGATTCATGCCTCGATGAAAATGATGCGGTTCCTTTAGAAGAAAGATCGAGAATTAAACAGATTTTAAGAGACACCCCTTTTAGTAAATTATTGGTAAAAACTGATCCTCCTGTCTGTTGGCAGTTGATCTATTAGATAACTAATAGATGATCTATAGATACCTATTAGATGATTTATAGATGATTTATAGATAACTGTTAGATACCTATTAGATGATTTGTAGATAACTGATAGATAACTGATAGATAACTGTTAGATACCTGTTAGATACCTGATAGATAACTGTTAGATAACTAATAGATGATCTACAGATTATCTAGTCATCTATAAAATATGATAGAATATCTAGACCTATTATTAAAACTAGTAATAGCCATCAACTTATCTTTATTTTCTTACGATTATATTTCTTGTAGAAATAAGATTAAAAAATATAGTTCTATTTTAAATGATCAAGTCGATAGAATCTCTAAGCACGTTATCTCAAGAGCCCATAGCTGCTACACCCACGACCATAGCGACGATCCCAGAAGCAACTATATCCAAAAATAGACTTTTGGGCGTAGTTGCGAGTGGTGATTCTAAAAAATATTTCGGTAAAGAATACTCCGTCAATGAAATAGAGAGCTTGACCGCTGAAAAACAAGAAAAGCTATATAAAAGATACGAAGCCAAGCTCGGTAAAGAAATGATAGTCAGTTTGGGGAGTTGCGTGTTGACCGTTTACGCAAAAGCTTTAGGCGCGACTTTACCGCTGGCTTCGCCATTCGGTTATAAACTTTGTTTAGATTCCGAAGAAGCCCTCGTTAACGATCTAGAAAAAGACCCCGTTATTTCTAGCAGCTTGTCAAGTTTACTTTGCGAAGTGCATTACAGTTATGGGATTTATTTATCTCCTTTGGTGGCTATGATGATCACGACTAAACATTTACAGGTAGATAGTAGTAGTAATATAACAACAAATAATAGTAGTATTATTATAAAAGATGAGCCTAGAAACGACAACGACGGATCAAGTAGCCCAAGAGACTCCCCAAGAGCCTCCCCCTCCCCAAGAGCCGGCTCTATCAAGAGTCACAAAAAAAAGAGTAAAAGACCCTAAAAGAGTAGAGCAAGGTAAAAAACTGGCTGAAAGAAACAAAAAGATGAAAGAACAAATACAACAAATGCAAAGTATAGAAGAGCAAACGCCAGCGCCAACGATGAGAGACATTCCGAGCTGGGGATACGCGATAGTTGGTTTGGTTGTTTTATCGCTAGGATATCTCGCGTTTAAAAAGAGTAAACCTGTAGATGCACAGCGAGAAGTAGGAGTTACGATCTCAACCCCTAAAGTTGAAGAACTATTAGAAATGGAATAAATAAAAAAATAAAATGTTTGTACAAGTAAAATGGATACGAAGAACGTTGCAAATACTCTTTATCACGGCGCTGTGTTGAGTTTGTTGACCGTAGGTTATACTATGTTGAGTAAAAAACTTTTGAAAATTAAGCCCGCCGATTTAGGAAAGCTAGACGTAGAAGATACGATTAAAATCACCGCTACGGTAGGTAGCGCTCTAGCTACTCAGACTTGGTTAGTGAGTCAAGGAGTAATTCCTCAGAATGTGGTAAATACTACGTAAAATATAAAATATACGACTTTATAAAATGGATGAAGGTGGAGAAGATTTTGAAAAAGGCGATAGAGGTCGAGAAGCCGAACGAACCGATGATGCTGATGATGTTTTTCAAGATGCTAATGCCGAGACTGATTTTCCGATTCCACCCCCACAAACGACGGGTGAAGCGATTGATAGATTAGATCCACTTTTACATCGCCGCATAGTCGGTGACGCAGAATCGTTTTATGATTTTTTGGAAAGTCAAGGTTACGAAAGACCAGCGAATATAAAACATGAATATTTTAGTAGAGAAAAAGGTGGAAAATACTACAAAGACATAAAGTTAACGTTTGAAAATGATCCTACAAAGTTTGTAAAATTAGATAGGTTAAAAGAAAGAATTGCCAAAGCTGGATATAAACCGACTCTTTTTTTACGAGTAGAGTTTGGTTTGGTAAAAACTGGAACGACGCAATTACGCCCTACAAGCGTAGATACGCGAGCACAACAAGAAATAAGCCAGATGCACCCCGAAAATATTGAGATGAGTGAACTTCCAAAAGCGGCCGATTATGTTGGAAGAATCGTAGAAGAAATAATAGAGGATATATTAATAGAAGTAGATTCACGAGGAGAAATAAAAGAACCAAGTAAATTATTAGGTGAATACAAAAGAGGACTAGATAAACAAAAAAAAGAGTTAGATGAACGAGTAAACGCATTAAATAAATTAGCGAGAACATTAGATGAACGAGTAGAAACATTAGATAGATCGAGGGGAGTAATAGATAAACGAAGAACAGCATTAGATGAACGAGAAAGTGTATTAGATGAACGAGAAAGTGTATCGGATAAACTAGAAAAAGCATTAGATGAACGAGAAATAGTAATTAAAAAAATTACGGGAGTAAACAACTTGAGAGAAATTGCTGGTGTAAACAAAGCGTTACAAACTCTCAAAGGTAATTTAAAATTAAATTTAGCTCGATTAGGAAGGCTAGATGATGAAATTAATCAAACCAAAGCTGAACTAACTGAAGCAACGAGCGAAGAAGAGAGACGAGAAATAGCCAATCGATTAAAAGATCTAAAGGATGAAAGATCCGCTAGATTGACAGCGTCGATCGAAAATGAACGAGGAATCAAAAGTCAACTCGTTAGAATCAAAGAAATGTTTAATAAAATGCTAGATAGTGATATCTCGCTAAGAGAAAAGATTAGAATTCTGTTTCGAGAAGAGGGTGTGACGGTTGCAAGTATATTAACCGCGTTTGTTATAGCTATAAGTTTTATCGTTGATAAGTTGGTGGCGGCTGTTGGTGGGGGTGGTTCGGCGGCTGTGCCTACGCCTAAACCCGGAGGTAACGTGAAAGATTGGATAAGTAATCATTTAAAAAACTTGGCTAATTTGCTAAAAAAGCTCGGGGGTAAGTTATTAGTCGCTTTACCTGGTATTTTGGGTGCTATCGCGAGTTGGTTGTTCAATCTATTGAGCAAGTCGGTAGGTTGGTTGGCAGACCACGTGTGGACGTTATTGGTGGGTGTTGGTACTTTGATACTAGTATACGTGCAAAAAAAATAAAATATACGACTTTATAAAATGGCTGCAGGTGGAGAAGATTTAGAAATGGGTGACCTCGGTCGAGAAGACGAAAAAGCTGATGCTGATGCCGATGATGCTTTTGAAGACGATGATTTAAACAGACCGGATGAACCACAAATTGTTGGTCAGCATGATCTTGAATTTGTCAATCAGACTGACCAACCACAACTGCCGACGATGGATGATGTAGATTTAGCTAATTCTTTTTATGATTTTTGGGATACGGAAGGCTATACTAGACCAAGACGCATTTTGTACAAATCTTTTTATGAGACTGAAAAAGGTATTTACTTCGGTGGTGTTAGGTTGACTCACAAATATAAGCCTACGAAATTTATAAAATTTGATACGTTATTTAAAAACTTTAACGAGAAGTATCCAGGCGATAAGTATCCAAGAAGCTTTAGAGAATTTTTTAGAGAAGATTTGGGTTTATTACAGCCCTGGGAACGAAGAGATAAAGATGCGAAAGAATTAGTAAAACATATAGATATTGCTATGTCTACACGCACCACTACAAGACAACAAGTTGATACAGCTGACCATCTGCACGAAGAAATAACTCGTATGAGTAAGTCCAAAGTAGATACAATTCCTCCCCCTCAATCGAGAGAAGTAGATGCTCAAACGCAAACTGATGGGTTAAATTACAGAGAACTTGTAGCTTTAGACAAAAAATTACAAACTATGAGCGGTAATGCAGAATTAAATTTAGCCGAACTGATTAAACTATACGATAGACGCAAGGAGATAAAAACAGCCCTCGAAGTAGCAGAAAACGATAATGAGATGCAAGACCTACTAAAAGAACAAGACAATATTGAAGATGAAATAGAGGTCAGATTAAGACTTAAGCACAACATTAAACTAAGCATGAATAATGAATTCGCTGGAATAAAAGAAACGATTAATAAAATACGAGATAGAAATACCCCTCTACGGGAAAAGATTAGAATTCTGTTTCGAGAACAAGGTGTGAAGTTAGTAAGTGTATTGACTGCGTTTTCTATGGTTATAGGTTTTATCGTAGATAAATTAGTATCGGCTTTTGGTGGGGGTGGTGGTTCGGCTGCAGCAGCGGTTGTTCCTGCTCTGACTCCCGTTACGCCCAAGCCCGGAGGTAACGTGAAAGATTGGATAAGTAATCATTTAAAAAACTTGGCTAATTTGCTAAAAAAGCTCGGGGGTAAGTTATTAGTCGCTTTACCTGGTATTTTGGGTGCTATCGCGAGTTGGTTGTTCACGTTGTTAAGTAAATCAGTCGGTTGGTTGGCAGAGCACGTGTGGGCATTATTGGTAGGTGTTGGTACTTTGATACTAGTATACATGCAAAAAAATTTAAAATAATAAGTAGTATAAAATATACTACTTTATAAAATGACCGCAGAATCCGTTTACCCTAAATTGCCCGATTATAGTGCACCTAGAGAAACGAACGAGTCTTCAGTCTTTAGGTTAAATAAAATCGAACGTGTGCAAAAAGAGATATCTAACGAGAGAGATAAGAGAGAACGGTTGCACAAAAAGTATAATAAAATTATTACCTGTTTATCTAACGCAGAGACCGTTATGGAATGTTTAGGTGCTTTATCCGGCACAATAGGCATAGTCAGCGTTGTCGGTGTCATTAGTATACCTATAGGTGTGGTGTTAGAAGGATTAGCTATAGGATGCGTGGGTGTAAGTTTGGCATTAAAACGATTTAGTAAAAAGTTTAGAGGTAAAGCTAAGAAACACGATGAGATTAGAGTAGTAGCAGAAACAAAATTAAATACGATAAATGAATTAGTGTCTCAGGCTGTAGATGATGGCGATGTAAGTCACGAAGAATTTACTTTGATTAACGATGAATTAAACAAGTTTAATAGAATGAAAGAAGCTATTAGGACACAAACTAAAGCGAGAGAAGAGTCTGTTAGAAATCAAAAAGAAATAGACGATGAGGTTGAAAAGAAAGTTGTCGAGCTTCTAGCGAAAGAAAAAAAAGATCTTATCGCAAAACTTACAATTTTAAATTAGTCGTAGCTAAAGAATATGAGTGTGATTCTAATGTGGGCCCAGATGAGCCTCCTAGCTACGCAAGTGCTCAAGAGAGTTTAGAGACTAGGCCTAGCGCTCCTTGCAAAGAGTAGTTGTAGTTAGTAACGCAAAAAATAACCCTCACCTCTCTAGTAGAGATGAGGGTTATTTTTGCCTTGCGACAAATCATTTTTTTTGCCTTCTTCGCCCCGCGTAGCTACGCGCCTGGAGATTTAATGCATAATTAGACATGTTGCTCACTTTTTTATTTTTGTAAAAATTTTGGTGTATAGGTACCCAGCAAAATTTGATTTTTTGCTGAATTTGCACCCAGAATTTCCGGACTCTTGTGGGATATGGAAAATACTTTGATTTTGGTGTATAGGTACCCAGCAAAATTTTAACAAAAGTTTGGGCGATTTTTAGACTATTTTGGTTTTTTAAAAATTTGATGTATGTACCCACATCAAAATTGGAGAGAAAAGTGAAAAATCGGGTTTTGTCGCAGAATCGGCAATTCCCTATACTACTGCGTGCGACCTATCGTGAGTGGGCTTCTCGGCCATCTGCAAAACAAGGACGGCGATTCAGCAGTTATTGCGTCATTTAAGAAAGCCACCCGCGAAGATCTAGAAAAAAGGTAAACTGCTTTCGGATTAAGGCCTTTTCACACTAGACAACATCTCGGGGGCGGAAACGCCGGGGCCGCCCCGGGGCGAGTTCGCCCCGGGGTTCGGCGCTGTAGTGTAAAAAGGCTTGTAGTTTTACTGAATTTGTTCTGCCTCCATCTACCCGTTAACAATTATCTTACAAGTGGCGTCTGGAGTTTCTATTTCGAAAATATATGCAAAACAAAGCAAAATGACTCATTGAAATTGATGACTAATGTATGCGTTACCCCTACACAGGTTCTGCGATGACATTGACGTGTCGGTGCCACTCATCTCATCGGTTCTTGATCCTAGTGTGAGGATGTGTTCCTAATGTTTAAGTGTTCTCAATGTTTTAGCGGCATAAACCGCTCTGAGTTTCTATTGTATAAGATGTGTTATCTCTCTCCGCCGGACGCCGAACGGTGGCGCCCTTTGTCTTATATATGCATGTTCATGTAAAAGTTTGATGACCCCGGGCGCCTTACTGCCTGCACAATCTTTCACAGGTGAGAACGTCAATTTTAGATTTAATATTTCAACCTAGATTCTCGAGAGGATGCACTAATGATATATATCTATTATTATTTTCAGTTTATCCGCTTATGTCTAAAGCTCAAGCATACTGTTCATTTTATGTAAAACGTGGTATTTAAAGTGTGATTTTAGAGTTTGGAAACTTGTCAAGTGTCAAAAGTTTAGTCGTGACAGTTGCTGTGCGCAACGCACGTGTGGTGCGTTTTATTACGTGATTTAGTGGAGGCAGTCGGTTGCGCGTAGAATATTTAATTACAATGTATTACATCGTCGGTTGTGGCATGTTGCATGGATGTCGCTAGTGGCGCTGGACTTTGGGGGAATGGGTGTGTATTTTCTGTGTATGAATGAGTGGTGCTGGGCCCAGCTATGTGTGTTTGTGTCCCATTTCCCTTTTGCCTAGCGTTTCTGTGACATCGGTGCAGCCTACACAATCTGGTTTAAATAATGATTTTGGATTCTCTTTTGAATACTGCTGGTTGTAATTGATAGATTGAATTTATTCAAAGGAATGTTGTTTGCAAAAAAGAGACAAGTTGAGACAAATTAAGGCTTAGAGAATTAGAAACGGCTTTTCTAATAGTCACTTTTAGTTTATTAATATTTTTTTAAATGCCAGACATATTTACATAACAATCTGTCTAAATAATACTTTTCTGTATATTTAATGCCTGCACAATCTTTCACAGCTTGTGCAGGTTCGTACAGGTGAACGACAATAAAACCAGCCCCGGCTGGAGAGAGACCTCAGAAAGAACCTGCAGTGCCTATTCAATCCAGTCTATAGAGCCATCCCATCCCTCTCGCCCTAGGCCCCCCTTACACTAGGTACAAGGATCTCTCCTTCGTGGTGCGTACTGTTCGGAAAAGGGTGGGGGCCACTGTTCGTGAGCTATACGGAACGATGACTTTAGAAGAGCCACCGCCTCCAAAGAAACAGACAAGTACGGCGCAGCCATCTGCGATGGAATTCCTGCTGAGTGGTATCCGCTCGACACCACACACCAGTTCTGATGATGGTGGCGACACTGAGGAGTTCACTGCAGATGACGAGTTGGACACGTACTTCAGTGCTCCAAAAATTGGTCTAAATGATGACCCCGCCGTCTGGTGGAGACAAAATGAGTCTTTATACCCTACTGTTGCAAAACTAGCAAGGAGGTTTCTTTGTATCCCTGCAACCTCAGTGCCTTTAGAAAGGGTATTTTCCAAGGCAGGGAATATTGTCACCGCCAAGCGAAACTGCTTAAAACCGTCGAATGTGAACATGTTAATTTTCCTCAGTTACAACCTCAAATGAGATCATGTGTGACTTTGTATCGCCAGTCGACACAGCCACTACAATCCGAAAGGAATGGACACGAGGTTCTTATTACAAGCGGGAAATGTGGGCTTTTTTAATAGCTTAATCGTACTTTGACCTGTCATACATTAACACTTGATTTTTGCCCCTAAATTACACTTCTTAATTCTGTTTTCACCTATTTACATTTCATTTCACATTGTCCCATGAATAATGTACGCATGCGCAAGCTCATACTGGCCACAGGTTGCGTCGTCGAACACGTGGCGAGAGCTACAAGCAGCAATGCGTGACCATGTCCGTTTACTGTGGGAACTTGAAGTCGCATGAAGAAGTAAGTTGTCTTGTTCCTTCTTGTTGCTGGGGAATACTCTGACCGCGATGGTAAAGAGCGGCCTGCAAAATAACCAGCAAAACAAAATTTGAGCGAGAAATGCCGGAAATCAGCCTTTTACGGCCATGGGCGTGTTTCATTCATTCATATATTTATCATGTACGTGGGGATCATTATATAACCGTGCATCTTCGAAAGAATGGCTTACTTTGAGTGGAATAATGAATACAACTTACAGTAAGTCACAAGCACTGTATGTTTATCGTTAATATCAAACATATTTACCAGTTCTACCAAAGCACTGACGAATGATTCTCAACCATTTCCTTACGGTTACAAGTGGTAAAAAATCCGAATTTGTCGCGCAATAAATAAGTCTACAGCGTGCATGATCGCAGGATATTATGCGTGAAATATTAGAAGCTGCAAAATTTCTAAAGTATTTAATACACGAGCAAGTCCATTAAATCTGTCGATGTACCCGTAATGATCTTGATACAACAGGCGCATGCAACAACATTGTCAATCGGGCGGTCCATAAATACATGTATACAGTCGACCCCCGCACGTAAAACACAGGCGTGCTTTGCGTGCATCTTTTTACCGGCGCGGCATGCACTTATAGCTGATGCGTGAATACTAAATTATTCGTAAATGAACAGCCCTACTGCCTGCACAGCAGATCGAACTTGCTCCGTTATGGCGCTTACTATCGACGCTGTCAACGACTCTTGTATTCTGACTATCTATGACAAACACCTCTTCTGATTGAACCGGCTTGTCTTGTGACCCTGCTGGTGACGTGTCGGCCAGAGGTGCCGCTGGCGGAACTGCCGTCTCCTGAGCGACTGCCTGAGGCTCTTTCGTACTTGAACTGTCTTTTGCTTTTTTGCGTGCACTACGCCTCGCAGATTCCGACGAGGACGCCTTACACTTTGTGCTCTTTCCATCCTGCAACAAACAACAAACTAGACCGCGGCCATATATGAACTCCTAATAATGTTTGCTTCCATAACCAACTATATAATTAAAATATGCGAACCTGACTACCCTCGGTTTTAACTAACTGGCGTTTTATGTGGACTCGTCGGCCGGTTGCCATTTGTAGGGCAACCGACTTGGTCACGGCATAGTGCCTTACTGGCAATACTGATCCTGGGCACGGCGAGCATCCCCGAACAGCAACGCCATTTAGCGACAAACACTGAATGGGCCGTTTTGCAACCTAACCATATGCAAAGGGTGATCTCGTCCGATAGCAACACCATACAGCAGCTAACAGCTAAATGGGCCATCAATCAACCAGGATTAGCAAAATTCCATAATCAAATGTCTGAGTGAATTGCAACTGTTAACAATGTAGGAACGTAAAACCGTGAAATGTGCTGTACAAGTCCCGGGAACGGTATACGTATCGCCCGACACCAACACCATGCAGCAGCTAACAGCTGCACGGGCCATCATCTGCAACCTACTGCAACGGTGATCTCGCCTGATAGAACTCCATACAGCAGCTAACAGATGAATGTGCCATCAATCAACCAGGATTACCCCAGACAAACCCAGGCAAACATGCGAATGCTCAAGTATCTTGAGCAAAAATGGCCAAACACCGTCCTTACGCCCCCCCCCCCCCCCCTCCTCCCCCCCCCCCCCCCCCGCCCCCCTCTGGAACCGAGTAATAAAACTGAGGGCTCCTTGGTAACAGCCTTGGGTATATTTGTATTAAAAAAAATACCGAATGCATAATTATAATGGAAAACTTGAGAAGGAAATATTGAGAAGACCAGAAAACCAGATACATACGTTTCCTTTGACTTGCTGCTTTTGCTGAGACTGTAAAAAAAATTCGTTCCGCCGTGACCTCCGTCTACGCGAGCAGTAAGGACTAAAGTGAAGCATATGTTTCACCTACCCTTTTCAGCCTTACGCGAGCATTGTTAGACTCAGTGGACTGCAAAACCCATGACAAAGGGGGCATTTTGCACCGTGCGTATTTTACAAAAAAGCTTGTTATGTAATCACGTAGTCTAATCCTTAATTTATTGCCGCTGCAAAAGTGCTATCTGAAAAACGCGGGGATTTTTCAAGGGCGGATCCAGAACACCATTTTTTTGGGGGGGGGGGGCCAAACATTTATTTTTTCCCCAATTTTTTGGGAGGGGCCAAAAAAGTGTGTGGCTGAGTTTTGTGGGTGGGTGTACGCAGTGGCTGCCTTTTTGCGACGTCTCCCCCCCCCCCCCCCCCCTAGATCCGCCCTTTGGATTTTGTACGGAATTTGCCTAGGCAAGGAAAACGACTCGCGCTACATAAATCCGAATAATGCTGTATCCAGATTAATCTTTTTTTTTTATTATTACATTAGTGTTTCTAACTAGTCTTTAACATCACTGTCTTCCTCGCTTTCCAAGTTCCTCTTCATCTTGTTGGAACAGCCCGTCAAATTTGGCCTGGTGTTTAGGCATTACTCTGTTTAGGGCTTTGTTTACTTCCAGACCCATATTTATGTTGAGGCTGTGGTTTTCCCTTTAACTTATTTGTAACCGTGGTTTCCTCTTTAAAACAACATGAAGCCCGTGCACCGCGATTTGGAGCAGCGTCTTGCTTGAATAGCGCCCTCAAGAGATGAGCGCTCGAAGCGTGCTTCTTGTGCCAGACGCCATGTTTGCCTGTTGTTTTCAACGTGTTTTCCACAAATTCTTGCGATAATTCTTGCCAAAAGTAATTGTATTCGTTTGATCAGCATTTAATATCAGCCTGTGGCTCTTAGGTAAGTTGTGGAGAGAAAAACCAGGGTTAATAAACACATTTTTGGCTAAGAGTTTTGATGATATTTTGATGAGTAAAATATGGTATCGGGAAACAAGGGGGGTGTATTACATAAAGTTCACGTATATAATTACATGTAAGGGGGGTCCCAATCATAACATTATTATATATTATGTACCTGTATTATGGGAAATATTGTATTTGTTCTCTCCCTCTTAGCCCTGCCAACGTAACGTGGCCAGTTTGGTCTGTTGGTCCACCCTGTTTGGTAGGCTCTGCTATACCAGCTAGCGTACTCCGATCAACCAACCTGAAGTTGGTTGGCTAAGCCAGTTCAGCCAGCCTAGCCCGCTTCATCAGCTCAGCCGTCCGCCAGTCAGTTGGTTGGCTAAGCCAGTTCAGCCAACCTAGCCTGCTTCAACAGCTCAGCCCACCCAGTCTGACCAGTGGGTTTAGTCACTTCGTTCGGCTTGAACAGTTAGGAACAGTGACTGAGTGAGCGTCCCTGCTCGTGCCTGAAAGGTGCCAGTGTGTATGTGGACTTGGAGGGTACAGAGGTGAACGTTCCTGTGAATGTGCAGCAAGCTGTGGCTTTGAACTAAGTTGTGAACTGTGAACATTTTATGAAACAGTATTGCCACTAGTATTGGACACTGTTGTCATTTGTTCTGTGGCGCGCGTCTAAGTGAGATCTCAATTGTATTTTTAAGGCCTGATACGATCGTATCCTTTTTTTTAACTGTTTGTCAAACATTGCACTTGTGTTGCACTTTGGTGTCATTAAAATTAATTGTTTGAGCTCATACACAGTATTCATGGTGTTGGTGATATATTAGTACAATTAAGTGACAGCACACAAAGGTCCCGTGGCTTACAAACAGTTCAGTGAATGTGCGACCTACTAGATTGAGTGGCGACCGTGCCAGTGTCTGTGTTCGTTGTGCGGTCCGACTTCACTGACTAAAAGTTGTAAAAGTACAAACTTGTGGGTTTTATCTTCTTATATCATTGATATCATTTCTTAACAATAATTTTGATAGACCTTGATGTTGTTAATACTCTTAGGTTTAAGAGGAAAAAGTAGTATTTTACACAGCGGAGCGATATACTGAGCCCGTTGCTATGGAATTTTCGCGCGCTCCAGCTGGCCGGTTTCTCTACTCAGTTTAGTCAACATCGGCTGGAGAACAGCTGACGTTTTCCTGCATTTTTGCATGATTTATCCTCAAATGTAACAAACACCCTTGGAAGACAAGGGTGTTTTGTTGTGTCTGGGTTGAGTCGAGATGTAAACTACCCGCACAATTTTGTCAAGGTGTCAAGCCAGACTCCCTATCTTACTTGGACTGATGATTGATGTGAATAAATTACCTACCATGATGAGTTCTACAGATCAATGTTGTCGGCATCTTCTTTGCTTCCCTTAATCCGGGACTCGCCGTCCCCCCCCCCCCCCCCCCCCCCTCAAGACTGTGCCGAACCGCCCCTCGGAGGTACAGCAACCGGAGCCATACTACACCAAGTCCTCTCCACCCAACATTTACATTTTCTTCGAGATCTTCCACAATATCTTGATGATTATCACTATCTTTCAGATGTACGTGTATTGACAAAAAAATCCTTGTAAGTGTTAAAAAGGAACCGCTTAACTGCCCAAAGGGTCTTTCTGTTGGCTTTTTCCTTGGCTTGATCTTCACCCATTCCCCAGTTGACATAACTTTTCATATTTTTCACCCCACACCTCTTCAGTTGCTTCTTTGGCCTCTTCCAACCAGTCTAGATAGTCGGCATTGTCTTCCAATTCAGAACTAGACTCATCTTCTGTCGATAATTCGTCTTCTACCTCCGTTTCGGATTCCGAATCGTTTTCCTTGAAATCTTCGTCTTCATCCTGCGTAGATCCAGTTTCACAGTTTTCTATTTCTGAATCTCCAGAACTAGACTCATCTTCATATAATTCATCATCATCTTCTACCTCCGTTTCGGATTCCGAATCATTTTCCTCGAAATCTTCGTCTTCATCCTGCGTAGATCCAGTTTCACAGTTTTCTATTTCTGAATCTTTCAAATCTACACTTTTTAAAATTGGGTTCAGAATTATCCACATCACAATTTTCAGATTGAATAACTTCAATTTCAACATCATTGTTAACTTGATTAATTTTAGATTCCTTTACAGCATGTACATTTTCTGCATGCCTGCGTCCAAATGACAAGAAACGGATGAAATCGTTTAATATAACTACTAATTTTGCTCATACCTCCTATTTGTGATCAATTGTACATTCCCTGCACATTCTCTTGCTCTCTATGCTCCTGTGTTTTGCTCTTTGTGCTCATGTCTTGCTCTTTGTATTGCTCATTTTACTGATTTCTTGCTCTTTGTATTGCTCATTTTACTCATTGCACTGCTCTTTAGCTCATTTCTTGCTCTTTTTGCTAATTTTACTAATTTTGCTGCTCTTTCTGCTCTTTATGTTCATTGCAGATTGAACCATCACACTTCAGCACATTGTCACACTCAGTTGAGTATAATAACAAGGGCAGATTACATCGCGTTACGTCATTGTCATCTCTGGAATTTTTAAAGAAGTCATCGTCACAATTACCAAAGGTATATAATTGACGATCGTGTACAAAACATATAGGGGGTCTTCCTACAAAGTGTATATAAAAAAATGGACAATGAGGGTCCACGATTGAAAGTGTTCACACACTTGTTTTTACTTTTGTACTTTACACCTTCACAAGTTTATGTATTTATGATGGGAAAGTTATAGAAACATTTTGGAAGGTCAGGAAATTCATCGGAATTCCAGAAATCAGTGTAATATTTTGATAATACGAGATCTGTATAATTCTAGGTTTTGTTGTGGAATCGTTAAACCAGTTCTTTGTGACAGACGCTGGGGTGTGAGACTGCTTATAGTGAAGCTGCTGTGGACTGAATGTTCCCATGTTTTATTTAGGAACCATCGTACTCTTCCGCTGTTATTACTCCGGACATCGTTTACGGTATTCAGCCACTAATCTTCTACGGAACTTCATTTTTCTTTTTCCAGTAAAGTTATACCCCACGACCAATCAAGTATTCCCAAGGTCCTGACGTTCGTGAGTCTCCCAACGATTGCTTCAAATCATCTTGAGATCTTTTTATAATTAATTAATCTAAAAAAAGATTATTTATAATTGTATAATTTCTTATGTATAGTTTTGAAAGCATTGACATTGCACCTTTAAATAAATTACACAGTTTCATAATTAAACCTTCTCGTTTTTTTATGGTCCATACGGTAATGTTGTTTGATTCCTTATATTTGTTAAGTTACATCTAAGAATATTCAAGCCTATTTTGTGATCTGAATTCAGTAATTGGATCGTAACTATACCGAGACGGAGGGGCATCTTTGGTGGCAGCACATGCTTGAATATCTTCAAAAGAGAGTTCTTCGCCCGAATCTTCCAGTAAGTTAACGTATTCATCGTACATCTCCGGCATTCCATCGTCCTAAAGACAGGAAAAAAAATAACGTACAAACAAGATTCATGATTTACTGTAAAATGCGCCCGTTATACCCAAAAAAAGTACAGCCACTTTTGTTTGCGGCCTTTTAAATAAATTTACAGTGCCACCACCGCCTACTTTATCATAATAACTTTTTTTGTTATTTTATATGGCAATTAAACAATGACGTTTTGTAGAAGTAGAAATATTACTCCACCAATAACTTTTATCCGTAGGCTTGAGGTCATTCGCGATTTTGAAAAATTATCCCTCCACTCCCGCCGTCAGTTTTATAAATTCTGATCCACCACAGATGTTAAAATTAAATTAAAATTTTTTTATCACACATTTGAGTTTTGTGGAACATTTTGTGACTATAAATGTATTACGACGGTCTTTGTTTACGAGGTGTTCCAATTGCGAATCCATGGGCCAACGGGGTCATGCCCACCCCCACCCCAATCAACGAATGTTGAAATAATATAAAAATAATTGTGGATGACAATTTGCACAGGAGCACTTAACCTTTGTGTCCAGTGGACG
The DNA here is from genome assembly GCA_037893225.1 of Hippasteria phrygiana. Classification (NCBI taxonomy): domain Eukaryota; kingdom Metazoa; phylum Echinodermata; class Asteroidea; order Valvatida; family Goniasteridae; genus Hippasteria; species Hippasteria phrygiana. The sequence continues at coordinate 53,952 of JAZGUH010001195.1, forward strand.
GACCTTTATAAATAACAATCGCTTCCATTTCGAAAGAAATCTGTTTAATTTTCGACATTCTGGTTTGTCCAAGGATTTTCCATCAAGATCTCCGCAAATTGTGCCTCGGAAAGGTCACCGTAGGAGTTTCTGGCTGAGTAATTTGTGCAGTGTCTTGCGATTCTGCAACCTCAAAGCAGTAAAGGGATACAGAAAATATTTACATGTAATCAAATGTTAGGAAATACAACACCCCATCCCCCCCCCCCCCCCCCCCCCAAACAAAAATAAATTGTCCCATTTCTATAGAGTACCGAAGTATGACGTCAGTTGGCGCAACTGACTCGATCCAAACAAATGGAGATTTCGACTGTTCCTTTGTTAAAAGCCAGTCATGCAAACACATTGACACAAAATAACAAAAGTAGTCTGGTTCCTAACATTGCATTGACGTGATCACTTTGGTACTCTGTATGGTGGAAAAGGTTTGCGTCCATTATTTATTGCCCGTCTTACCTGACTTGACCCAGCTACCCATTGAATCGGGGTGGGACCTCGTGCAGGCCTATCTAGGTGGTCTGTGGCATTATGACTTACGCCTCCGAATAGACAGGATGAACGCTCACCTCACCTCCTACATGAGCTTGTTAACCATTTCTTCTGAAATAGGTGAGTTACCGAATTGTCTTGTTTTCTGATGATTTACAAGCATTTTTTGAAAATTAATTTACACCCATGGTAAATTGAAAGTAAGATTCCTTTAGTACTTTCCTTTCTTATGAAATATTTGCGTTTTCTCTACACATGTACACTAAAAAAAGAAGAAGTTAACTTTACGGTAAAAGGAATGACAGCTGTGCTGCCAACTTTTTACCGTAAAATTACGGCCTAAGATAAAAAATACCGATTTTTTTTTCTGAACTGAATTGATATTTACTTGGCACATTGTAAATGATGTACAATAAAACAATGATTTGGGTGTTATTTTCTCGCGTACGTGTAAAGAAAATGTACTGAAATTTATCGAACCCAACAAGATGTATTATATTTTCAAATTAAATGACATTTTTTACTGGAAAAGCGAAATTTTGTGATCCTATCTGAGATTTTAAAAAAATTCACAACTTAAATAACTGGACAATGTCTCATGAAATATTTTGATAGCCCGATCACTTTGCGTTTGTAACAAACAAACGCGAATCTTTAGTTAATGTTGCATCTTGTTTGACTCTAAGATCGACTCGTAATTTTGAATATTTTTAAAATAATTTTGTCCACCGTGAACCGGTAATATCATTACTTGTATCAAGTGTATCTTTCAAAATGGTGTCATTGCTCAAAAAGTAAAAAGGTTCATCTGTAGAAATTCAGTGGTGGATTTACGGGGGTCAGTTTGTTTAAACCCCCCCCCCCCCCCCCATCTTAATCCGACAAACATGAGATTCAATCGAATAACAATAGCAGACGCCTGATTAACACCTCTCTTGACAGCTACCCCTGACCAAAACTAAATCTTTTCAGCAGACTTATTTGTGTATACTGCAACTGGCTTCATTTGTTCATAAATAAGGTAACCAATACCTGCTTGTATTTTAAAGGCCAATATCACCGCTATAATGAAACAGATATTCAGCACTTAAAGGGACACATTGCCTTCAAATGTCATGAAATTTTACTGTTTGGAAATGTTCCTTATCTTTTATAAGAGTCGTTCATGCAAAAAAGCACGTATAATGTGTTGTAATTAGTGATTAGTGATTACGAAACAAAACAATTGGCCGCTTACCCCTGACATCTGACCCGCGATACATAGACTTATTTCCAGTACTAAATACCACCGTCTAAATAATGCGCAAAATACGCTGTAAGAGTCTTTAGGCTGGCGCCGCAGCCAGTGGCCTTGTGAACCTATCAGATGATCGCCAGGTACAATTCTCTACCTCTCGACATATATCGCTAGTGCTGCGCGCCGTGCCACAGTACATCAAAATGGATCAACAGAACGTACTTCAACCAGATGCGACTGGAAATACGACTGGTGAACACAGTCCGCCATTTTGTGGAGTCAACAATTTGGTTCTACAAAATGGCGGACCGTTATTTGTCACGAAATTAAACAAAAACCACGCAATTTGAAGGGATAGTTATGTGAATCTTTATATTCTACTTTAAAAAAAAGCTTCCCAACATATCCATTTCAGTTTTATAGCCCAAATCGCAAAATCCAAAGCAATGTGTACCTTTAAAATTGAACAACTTTAATACGTATCAGGGCTTAAACCAGAAATATTTGCATTTCATGCCATACTCGTTACAGTTATATTACAAAACAAGATATAACAGAAAATAAACACGAACCGTCTCATCAGTCCCGACAGTAGGCCCAATGTTGACCTGAGGTAGATCGTCGGCCTCATCAGGAGTATCCTCTTCAGAGCCAAAAGTGTCATACGAAAAGAGAACAATGTCTTGCGTTCCAATAAATCTTCATCGTCTTAAATGTTGACGGCTAATCTACTCTCAAGTGCAAACCTCAAAAATAAATACAATATTTTATCGGTTTGACAAGATACGAACACATTATAATTTAAATATTAAAGCAAGTTGCATATGCTAAAAAATAAAGTAATAACATGATTTACCAATTTGAAACTTACTTTGTTTTTCACCGTTGTTTGGATATAAAATCTCACCGGACTGGTTTTGTATATTTTCAGCAGGTCAGCCAGCGTTGAATGATGATCGAGCCCGAATTCAAGGACCGACTTCATTGCCACTAAAGGTGGCCAATTTCGTGTTCAAATCCGCAAGTAGCAGATTTTAGGCATAATTTTTCCCATCCAGAAAGAAGAAAGTGCATATTTCTGATTTCACTTCTTAGGTGTTGGAGAGACATCCAAGTCAAGCGGATAGGAACCGCCGCCGCCACAATTGACTAACTTGTTGTAGCTTTCCACTGTAGTATGTAGGGATTATGTCATTGAGCACACGAACACAAGAGTAATAACGCACCTCCAACATTGAGCAAGTTCAGGGCCACAAACACTCTCATCTGCATTATTCGCCATCAAATATCACTTCGTGGTGGCAGCGGTAAAAGTTGACCAGAGATTCAAAGCTGGCTCTTTACCAGGCGATCTTTAGACAATTTTCGGAAGCGCCAGCCTTCTGTTTTAGACGGAAACAACACAAACTCCGGCCCGACTGAACTCTCAAGCGAACTAGCTGCACAAGAGTTCAACACTGTGCGCCAACGCTACCACACGTACCGAGAAGCCTCACGGACCACAACCAGGCCGCGTATACGCTACACACGACTCACGAGGCCAGCCACCGAACACCGTGCGTATCACATAGTCGCTGCTGCAACAAGCGCCTGGGCGAAGCACAGCCGGCTAATGTACCCAGCTGACTACAATACGGAGACCCTCCCTCCCGGCCCCGGCCGGCCAGACTCTCACGACTGTGCGATAAACGTTTGACACTTTTCGCAAGTCATAACTCCATGTATGGTCCGATGATCCACTATCGCAACGAACTACCTTTTCACATTTTGCATTTGTGTACTGTATGCACGGCGCCATTAATGTACTCCACATACGTTAACAGTCAAAAGTAGTTCCGTGACAATCTACGGCAGAAGAAGCCCCATCATCCCCTACAGTGAGGTTGACTTCTGACCCTATTAATCCGAAAAGTGGACCACCGAAACTGCATATTTATCTTCTCCACTGCAACCTTTCAGTCTGCCGGAACTGTGCATCCCGAACACTGTGCATGCAATAAATGTGCATACATAGCCAGCCAACTGTATTCCCAACACCACCAGACAACAGTATCACAAGGCTGTGTGGACCGACCGCACACGTAAACGGCAACGGATGGACAGAAAGGATCACAGCACAACGGGCTGAATTGCCACAAACAGATTAACCTTGGAACTGTTGGCTTAGCTGGATTGAACTTGCATAATGCTTGTTTCACTTAAGATTGCATTTGCTTGTTGCCATTCATATTTTACATGCAATAATGTAAATAAAGTCTTGCCATATTTTTCTGCCATTGTATTTTCATTCATTTACTGTTGTAGCAGCTGCATTTACTTGTTAAATAACTAACCAACACTCGCAAGAATGTCGAAATACCCTGAAATGAACTGGAAGGCCGAAGAAATTGCAGAAGAGTTCCAGCTGTTTAAACAGCGCATGACATTCTGTTTACAGGACAATGATGTAAATGACTTGCGCAGGATTGCTGTCGGCAACGAGGGACTTAGGCGAATCAACGCATCAGGACTCTCAGAGGAAGATCAGAGCGATCCCCAAAAACTGTGGAACTTATTTTCAGACCAGTTACAAACCAAAGTAAATTTTAGGGTCCATCGTATGGAGCTGATACGGTACAAACAAAAGGCAGGCGAAACCCTTGATGAATTTGTAACGCCGTGCAGGGAAAAAGCAAAGCTGTGCGACTTTAGACCCGCAGAAGTCCACGAACGTGTACTCGAGTTGGTTATCGCGTCAACTCGGTTCGAATCCTTCCAAAAAGAGCTAATAGACAAGCCGCAGGGGTTCACGACCGAAGAACTCCTAACCGAGGGGCGCAAGAACGAGGCCATCGCTGCCAGCAAGCAATGCATAAAAGACTTAGAAGAAGGCGGCGCTCCGGTCGATGCCATGCGACAATCGCGCAATTCTTGCTCCAACTGCGGACTATCCCACCAGCCGCGCAAATGCCCGGCGTACAACGATGTGTGCAAATCGTGTGGTTTAAAAGGCCATTGGGCCAATGTTACGAAGTCAGATATCAAACTGGGAAAAGGAAATAGGCCAAACTAGGACAGACAAGGGTTAAACCCACAAAGAATAAGACGGCTGAGACGAGATTAATGTATTAAACGAACTTTAGATAATTACTCCTCAAACAAAAGAATATTTACATCGAGTGAACGAACTGGCGACTAAGAAATACATTATTAATAAGATAAATGAATAGGATACCGGTATCCGAATAATGATGAGGGGCTTGAGAGGTAGACTTGGCAGCCGGCGGACGAAGAGATGAACGGCAGGAGGCGACATGGTCAGGCAGGCATCGGTAGAGCTAAAGGTCTCAAGTCCCGCAAGGAGTGTGGAACCGGCAATAAGATGCAAGTCCGGTGGACGACGGGCCGTTGGACCCAGATCTAGGCCATCAACTCAGCGGGACCAGCTCCTGTACCGAGATTTAATGTGGGATCCCGCAGACGTCTGATCACATCAGGCAGGCCGTAGCAAAACGAGACAGCAACGCGGTAGCGGCCGCGGCCCGGCCCCTCAAGTTAAGATGTAACACCCCCTCGAGCAGCGTCAGGGCGTGCTTATGAAGTCAACTGGAGAGCGGCAGCGACGGCACGCCCATATAACAGAAGTAACAGCTCTGGCGTGCAAACCTCACGCCCAGGTTTATAAGGGGTTAATTGTCACACCATTGAACGAGTTTTAACAAAGTGTACTAGAAAGTTACTACAATAGAGTATTATGTATTACCCGCATTCGGTCTATACGTGTACGGCTGAAGGATGAATAATTAGGTTACTTTTTACTCCTGACCAACTCCAAAGAATTAACTCTGGTACTTAATACATGTACTAGGTCAGCGAATATAACACCCTCCCCCATAAAGAAAACAAATACAAAATCAGGAGTATTTTTTTTTAAACCTCCAAATTCATTAAACATAATTATCAAAATTTTACAATAAATATTAATAAACGACTTCAAAGCAATCCTGCCTGTATAGTCAGGTATAGTGCTTTTCTATGTAACACTTGAAATTAAACTCTGAATAACTGTGTTCGTCATAAAAAACATTCTAAATCTATACTTTATGATTTTCTGTGATGGTTGCATATATATTTAACATCTACTCAAACTATCAGCAAGAACGTTCTCCTTTCCTGGTATGTGTTTATAATTCAAGTTATATTCTTGGAGGAAAAGACTCCATTTCATAAGCTTCTGACTCTTGTTCTTAAACTTGTTAATATAAGTAAGTGGATTATGATCTGTGTAAACTGTTACTGGAAAGGGACCTGTAACATAGATCTCATAATGCTGAATTGCCAGAATCAGACTTAACGTCTCCTTCTCAATCGTTGAGTAATTTCTCTGATGTTTGTTGAGTTTTCTAGAAAAATAACTGACTGGGTTGTCAAATCCTTGGGAGTCTTCTTGAAACAAGACGGCTCCTACACCCACGTCACTTGCATCGATAGCCATTTTAAAAGGCTTGTCAAAATTACCTATCAAAAGGACAGGATCACTTGTCATAATTTTCTTTAACGTCTCAAATGCCAACTGGCATAGATGCGACCACTCGAATTTAACACTTTTAGCCAAAAGAGAGGTCAGTGGATATGCTATCGTTGCAAAATTCGGACAAAATTTCCGAAAGAAACCTGTCATTCCTAGAAATCTCATCAATTCCCTCTTGTTTTGAGGTGGTGAATAATCATCAATTGCTTGAACTTTTGCGGACTTCGGCAGAATTTTGCCGTTTCCTACTTCATGTCCAAGGTAAGTGACACTAGCTTTTCCAATTTCACTCTTTTTTAAGTTTGGCTTCAGACAACTTTTCGAATAGGGATTTTGTCCTTTCTACATGTTCTTCCCATGAATTTGAATAGATCACAACATCATCGATGTACACTACACAACCTTCAACATCTGCTGTTACCTGACTCATCAACCTAGTGAAAGTACCGGGAGCATTTTTCATGCCGAAAGGCATTACATTACATGCAAAAAGACCAAATGGTGTTGTAAAAGCTGAAATTTCTTTTGCTCTTTCAGTGAGTGGCACTTGCCAGTAGCCTTTTAATAGGTCATATTTGCTTACATGTGTAGCATGGCCAATCCTATCAATGCAGTCATCCAGCCTCGGTATGGGAAATGAATCCGTTTTGGTCACGGAGTTTACCTTTCGGTAATCAATGCAAAATCTGCGGGATCCATCTTCCTTAGGTACAAGCAAAACTGGGGAACTCCATGGGCTCTGAGTAGGAGATATTATATCATTATCCAACATGTACTCAGTTTCGTCCTTAACAGCCCTGAGTTTAGTAGGATTGAGGCGATACGGATGCTGTTTAATTGGTTTGGCCTCGCCGACATCTACGTCATGAAAAAGCACTGACGTACGCCCTGGTTTATCTGAAAAGATACAATCATAAGAGTTGATTATGTTAATAATCTCAGTCTGCTTATCATCAGGCAAGTGTTGCAGCTTGATTTCGAGCTTGCTCAACACTTCAGAATTTTCCGTCATGGTAGCAGAGACTTGTAAACCGGGCATGATAGAGTCATCATTCTCGACTTGTAGGTCAGTGGCTTTTTCCTTCTACTTGTTCAACGATTGCAACTGCAACTGGAGATTTTCTCTCATGATATCTCTTTAACATATTTACATGACAGACCCGTCTACTTTTCTTACGGTCAGGTGTTTTCACTACATAGTTAACACTGTTCAGTTTCTTCTCAATCAAGTAGGGTCCGCTAAACTTTGCTCTTAAGGCTCCACCTTGTACCGGAAGTAAGACTAAGACCCGATCACCTGCGTCAAAGGTTCGATCCACGGAATGTTTGTCAAACCTAGACTTCATGAGTTTTTGCGATTGATCCAAGTTTGCTTGGGCAATTTCATACGCTGCATGCATCCTTTCTTTGAGGTTTGACACATAATCAAGTATGTTTGTTTCAGACTGTGGTTCTGCTGAGATCAATTTCTCTTTGATGAATTTCAGCGGTCCACGAACTTCGTGGCCGAAAATCAATTCAAATGGGCTAAACCCCGTGGCCTCACAAGGAGCTTCCCTAGTCGCAAATAACAGGAAATCGATACCTTTGTCCCAGTCATCTTGCCGATCATGACAAAACTTTCTGATCATAGATTTTAGTGTCTGGTGATACCGTTCTAATACACCTTGTGACTGTGGATGGTAGGCTGATGATATGGACTGAGATATCCCTAGAGATTTCAGTACCTGTTTGAACACTTTACTGGTGAAATTAGACCCCTGGTCATGCTGAACTTCTTTTGGCAATCCCATTTTAGTGAAGAACTTAACGAGGGCCTCTGAAATGACAGTGGCCGTAATTTTCTTCAGAGGTATAGCCTCAGGATATCTGGTCACTACATCCATGATTGTCAAGAGGTACTCGTGACCCGACCTGGTTTTGGGTAAAGGTCCGACACAGTCAATGATGACCTTATCAAAGGGCTGCCCACATGCAGGAACTGGGATCAGAGGGGCAACTGGTATTTTTTGGTTAGGTTTGCCCACAATTTGGCATGTATGACAAGTTCTACAAAATTCACTGACATCTTTATGCAATTTTGGCCAAAAGAAATGCCGCATAATTCGATCTTGAGTTTTGCGTACTCCAAGGTGGCCAGACATTGGCAGTTCATGAGCAACCCTCATGATTTCTGCACGATAGGATGGGGGAACCACAATCTGATAAATTTCACCCCATTCTTCATCAGCGGGAACTTCAGGGTGCCGCCATTTTCGCATGAGCACCCCAGTTTCCGACTCAAAGTAACAAACCGGAACTTGTTCGGCTTCCTTTTCACTAAGGGCAGTACTACGCAATTTACTTAATTCAGAGTCTGATTGTTGCTCTGAAATTAGCCCAGATTTGCAGAACACAATGGGCTTAGACTGAGAATCTTGGAAACTCTTGAGTTTGGATTCGATTCAGAGGTACCTCGTTTTCAATATTTGTCCAGAATGTATCTGCCAACTTAAAACATTCATCATTTTTGGCCCTATCTTCAGATATGATTATATCCTCCCCACGTTTACAGGCCATAGACCTAGTAGTTACACAGGCGGGAAAAATACCCGGATACATTTCAGAAATCCGCTCTGTGTCAGGATTAGAGGAAGGATTAGTCGTTAGTTGAACACAAGGTGTGCATTGAGGGTCTACCTTTGATCCTGCAATATCATTTCCTAGAATGAATGAAACGCCCTCTACAGGCAGACTGGGAACAATACCAACATTGACAAGTCCAGTCTTAAAATTGGATTTAAGGTACACCCGATGGAGAGGAATACTATGAAATTCGCTTCCTACCCCTCTTATTAACACACTAGTTCCGCTATTACGGTCACCAATAGATGGGATAACACTACTCAAAAGCAATGATTGGGCAGCACCCGTATCCCTTAGAATGTGAACCAAATACGAATCGCCATCTTGAGTGTACGAAACACGACCTTCTGACATGAAAGGTGCATAGCTATTTTGTTCAACGTTTAAACGACTTGAATCTTGGGCAATTTCTGGATTCAGTGCCGATCTGCTAACAGGATTTGAAACAATGGAAGGGGTCAAATCATTGTGGAATATCCCTGAAGAAATGTTGGCAGTTAAAGCAACACCCTTTTCCATTTGATGTTTCCTTTTGAAACACGTTTCATATATATGCCCAAGTTTGTGACAGAAACTGCAGATCGGTCTGGTATTTCGCCTTAAAAACTTTGGCGAACTACCGGAAGGGTTAGACTCTTGTCCCTTTGAGCTAGACCCTTGTTCTTTGGCGGAGTTTAACTCCGACCCAGAACTACTCGAGTGCGGGGATTTGAATTTGTTATTCCCGCTATTTTTGTACCATCGTTTTGGGGAATTGAAATTGGGTGAACTAAACGACTGACGGTGAGACAATTCAAAGTCATCTGCCATAATGGCAGCGGCCTCAAGTGCTTCTACTCCTCTATCTGCCAAATGGGTTTTGATCGGACTAGGGATGCAGTTTTTGAATTCTTCAAGTACATTGTAGCATGACATTACGCAACTTATCAAAGTCATTGGTGACATCTTTGGAATGAAGCCACCTATCAAAGTGATTAGTTTTCTCTCGGGCAAACTCCACATAAGTTTGATTTGGTTGTTTCTTAACATTTCTGAACTTTTGTCTATATGCTTCGGGCACAAGTTCGTAAGCTTTCAGAATTATTTGCTTTACCACATCATAGTCCAAACTTTGCTCAGCTGATAGTGCAGTATACACATCTCTGGCTTTGCCCTCAAAGACACTATGGAGTAAAGTGGTCCAGTGTTCTTTAGGCCAATTGAGTTTCTGCGCCAAATTTTCAAACGAAGTGAAATATTTCGCAACTTCTCTTTGATCAAATTTCGGGACTAACCGAATATTTTTAGCAAAGTCGAAGCCAAAATGAGTCAGTTTTTCGGTGTGCCCGTGGAGTTCAAGTTCTTTCATCTTCAACTCGTGATTCATTTTATCACGCTCAAAATTCAACCTTTCCAGCTCCGTTTCTTTTTCAATTTCCCTCATCTTAAGTTGCAATTTCAGCATTTTCAATTCATTTTGACTTGATGATTCGGTTTCAGCTTCAATGTACCTACTTTCAACAAGTGCCTTAGTTACCAGACGATTTACATGCGTCTTTTTAGCTCCACTAAAAACTTTGATATCAAAGCTTTCTGCAAGGGTAACTAACTGCTCTTTTGTCAACTCATCAACATCTTCAACTGTTAGCTCCGATTTGTCAAGAAACCTTTCGACCGAAAAACTCATTTTGGGGATTCAGTTAAATACAAACACAGCAAGTACAATGTATACAATTCAAGCCGTACACATAATCATCGTCAAAGCCGCCGTTATTTCTCACGAGAAAAATTACGGTTAACAGGTTTCAAAATCTGGCTTTTAGGTTTTCCATTTCCCGGACCAGCCCCCAATAATATCTGTTACGAAGTCAGATATCAAACTGGGAAAAGGAAATAGGCCAAACTAGGACAGACAAGGGTTAAACCCACAAAGAATAAGACGGCTGAGACGAGATTAATGTATTAAACGAACTTTAGATAATTACTCCTCAAACAAAAGAATATTTACATCGAGTGAACGAACTGGCGACTAAGAAATACATTATTAATAAGATAAATGAATAGGATACCGGTATCCGAATAATGATGAGGGGCTTGAGAGGTAGACTTGGCAGCCGGCGGACGAAGAGATGAACGGCAGGAGGCGACATGGTCAGGCAGGCATCGGTAGAGCTAAAGGTCTCAAGTCTCGCAAGGAGTGTGGAACCGGCAATAAGATGCAAGTCCGGTGGACGACGGGCCGTTGGACCCAGATCTAGGCCATCAACTCAGCGGGACCAGCTCCTGTACCGAGATTTAATGTGGGATCCCGCAGACGTCTGATCACATCAGGCAGGCCGTAGCAAAACGAGACAGCAACGCGGTAGCGGCCGCGGCCCGGCCCCTCAAGTTAAGATGTAACACCCCCTCGAGCAGCGTCAGGGCGTGCTTATGAAGTCAACTGGAGAGCGGCAGCGACGGCACGCCCATATAACAGAAGTAACAGCTCTGGCGTGCAAACCTCACGCCCAGGTTTATAAGGGGTTAATTGTCACACCATTGAACGAGTTTTAACAAAGTGTACTAGAAAGTTACTACAATAGAGTATTATGTATTACCCGCATTCGGTCTATACGTGTACGGCTGAAGGATGAATAATTAGGTTACTTTTTACTCCTGACCAACTCCAAAGAATTAACTCTGGTACCGGTACTTAATACATGTACTAGGTCAGCGAATATAACAGCCAAGCTTTGCAACGCAATTGCAAGTCCACTGTTTTTCCCTACAAATCTATACAACTTGGCTAGTGACCATTCACGTAGTTGACCAACGGGAACCTCATCAGGACTTTCCTCCATATGCGTCACTACAACTGGGGAAATGTGTATTTTCGGTAGCACTGTCTGAGACACAAGAGCATGGAATCTTGCACTCAATGGGAAAAGAATCCTTAAAATGCCAATATAAGCTGCTGACAATGAAACAATGTGCTTCAGAATAAGTTTCAACACTTCGTTCGGGAAATCACATAGCAAAAATCGTTTAAATCATGATGTGAGGAAGGCTCGTGTGGGATGCTGTACATCGAAAGATCCGGTGGATCATCGGAAGAGCTATCAGCACGATCGGAGCAAGCATCTTCAGTTGGCATTTCTGTATGATCTGTGTTCCTAGTCATTGGCTCTAGCCTTATGTAGTGAAACTCATACTCGTGTCCGAAATAGACCGTCCCGACATAATCTTGATCTTCAGTTTCAATAAACGTAAGCCCACGATATTGACTGGAAATACCGCCAATTCTAACGCTATATGTATTGGCGGCAGCGTGTAAGGAAATGTGATCTCCCCACTCATTTTCGGACATTCTCTGCAAACATTCATCCCATGAGAAATTAGGCACAAATTCAGACAGGCGGTATATACACAGGCGGAGCCACGAGACGACATCAGACCTAACAGTTTGCTGGTCAAACCTTTTCCCAAGAGAAAACTCAGGCTTTGAGCCAGTGAATGAAACATACAATTTCCATCCTTTGAAATGTCTGCTTCAGGAAGTAATTCCTGTTCAGTGCGTGTTAATCAAGTCGTCCAAAGCAGAATAAAAAAATACATTCCGACTAGCGCTGACGATATTGATTTTTTTCGTAGTCTATTTTCCCCCACCGCGATATCGCCGATATGGCTATAAAATTGTCAACAAATTTCAGCATTATTAAAATGTCGGAAAAGTTCGTTCATAAAGTATCGCCGGGCCTGTTTGTTGCCAGTCATTGTTTGAAGCCGTTCTTAGGCCAGCCATCAATATTGAGAAACAGCAAAAATAGTTGTTACCCTCCCGTGGCTGAATTAAAGTAAGGCGAAATAAAAAAAACATCTTTGGGAGGATGGATTATTGTATCATTTGCTTGTATTGTATCATAATGCACACGGGTACCAGCGAATTGTGTAGATATCAAGTCAATCCACGTGAACCAGCTGATCTATTTAGAGCTTATATAGCAGGAAGCACGAACCACGTGCGAGCAGCCCTAAACTGCAGAGAAGCATTTCTCAACGAATGGTTGAAATGGATACGCCCACTAATTTGCAAGATTTAAATATGGCTTAGTCTAAAAGCAACAACCACATTTTGAGAAGTTTTAATGGTTAACTTTATGAAAATGACACCGGGGGTAACACAAATGGTAACACTAGTGGTTTAAGTTTTGAAAACAACTTCTTTGCAATGCAATCGGAATAATTTGGTCTAATTGTGGTGAAAAGTATAATTTTGTAGCTGCCTATAGCATGGGTAAAAAGTACACCATTTTTGTAGACTTGGTCGGATTGCTTGTTCAATGTCATCTGGTGATTTTCACTGCAAAGTTAAGGGCGGAGTGCTGGCGCTGCCCGCCGTGTTTGGGGTTCACGGCTTAAAACGTCCCCCGCAGTACGAATCACCCAGCCAGCAAGTGGTACATTTTGTTTATGTCACTTCGACTTGAACCGCGCTTACTTCTTCACACAGAGTGGAACGCACCAATGGGCGCTTGTAAACATTTGAAATGTCAAACCACGCTGCTAAATTGGAACTAAATCCGTCATTTCGCAATGAATAGCGCAAACGCAGGAACGTAAAATAAAATAATGAAAACTTAGCGAATCTGCTGGTAAAAAGAAAGTCTCTCCCATTTTTTTAAGGATAAATGTAGATTCCGAAAAAAGAACGCCGATTTTAAAATCGATATCGGCGATATCTCGATTTTTCAAATTTAAAAAGCATGTAGCCGATTTCGATTTGTTGGCGGCGACGGCGAATATCGCATCATTGCGATTTTATCGTCGTATCGTCCAGCGCTAATTCCGACTTATATTGTCGAAGAAGTCGAAGACGTCGTGGCTGCGCTTTGTGTATTCTGGGATACTGACCCTTCTGGAGTTGTGCTCCTTCAATCTACACTTCAAAACGGAATGTCTGCAACACTTGTAAGACATATGGTTGGAACACAAAGGTACAGCTAAACGCTTACACACATCTTCGTCGCACTGGCAAAATAGGATAATTTTCTTCAGAAGATGGAAGTGTAATTTTGCAAACAATTTACCACCCTCCTGAAACTTCACCTTGTCTCGTATGATTTGTTTTAACTATTTTTCCCTTGTGAATGACTCTATTTGAAACTTTGCTTTCCCGCTCAACCTCATCAAAACTTTGTCACCAATCAGGTACAAATTAGGTGCATTTTTAGCCATTGATCTTGTTACCATTTTCTGTGCATTGTGCCTATAGACACAACTGGCTTCCTCTCGGAAACGTTGAACTTCGCGCAACCTAGAATTTACAATATCAGAATAACAGTAATCATTTGGCGAGGCAGGGATTTTAGTATTCACCTTTCTTCCGTTATACATTTCAAACGGTGTTGACCCAACAGCTTCGTGAAATTCCGTGTTTCGCAGAAAAACATAGTTTTTGACCCGTCGTGCCCATTGCCTTTTCTTCATTTTGACTGTCAAACAGAAGCTTTTTCTTCCACGTGCGATGTGATGATTCAACTTTCCCTTGGCTTTGTGTGTGATACGGCCGTCCTCTCACTCGAATTATCCCCCTTCTCTTGCACAACTCATTGACATGCCCCATAAACTCTTTGACATTGTCACTTTGTAAAACCTTTGGCTAGGCTGGCCTTCCGACAAATAAAGGTCATCTAGCGTTCTAGCTATCCTACTGCTTTTTGATGGCAGTGGGTAAAGCCACACATACCTGCTAAAGATATCTATAACGCTTAGAATGTACTTAAAGGTTTAATTTTCACTTGTATCTATCATCTTCAGCATACTAAGTCAATTTGATGAATTTTCTGTACATTCATGACGAGTGTTAGTATATAGGGCTTTGTTTGTAAACACAGGTCCTATAGTTTTTGATGAAGTGGCATTGCCTTCAAGCTTTTACTAGTATCCCTTCGAGAAGCCCAAAAAAACTGCTCCCCGTTCGTTTAGAAACCTTTCTAATACTCCCTCCTTTACTGACAGTGTATCCCTTCTTGGTAACCTTGTGGACTTCTTCTTTTAGCAGCATGGTGTTGTTGATGAATATCCTCTGTTCTGTTCGTCCCCTGACGCTGTAGTCACGTAGGTGTACATTGTAAGAGGCCCGCCATCTTCTTAACTGCCTCCACGCGGCTTGTCCATTTAGGTCATCAAATCGCTCAGTTGCACGTGTGCCGTTAAGGATATCTTGAGAAAGTAACAGTATATAACCTCAATAAAAACAGCTTTTGTTTACGTCATCACATTTAACGAAGATCATTAATGTCGAGTTATTGAGATCAGGTCGAATTCAACAATGACAAAGTCACAGCCTCCAAATCTGCAGTTTTGTAAAGACGGGCCTGTTACGCGCAATGTTCAAATTTGCCCGTGTGGGAATTCAAACTTTCCACGGATTCCCACTTTGACCACGACAGGCCAATGAGCACCTACACTGTAAACAAAAGTTGGGCAAAGTTTGACCAATATCTTGCCCAAAATTGGTGCAAATATCAACTTCCCAACTTCTGGTCAGAATCTTCCCAACTGTCTTTAGCAAGCCGTTGTGACCAGAAGTTGGGCAAAAGCGCTTTACCAAATGGTTGGTCCACGAGCTTTCACCAATACAGTTGGTCATGCATTTCATTTTGAACAATAGATCGTCTCTTGATTTCCATATTTTATTGGTCAAAGCTTTTTCCCCACAAATGGGGCCCTCTTTTAGCATTGATTGGTCTTTTTTTTTCTTAACAAATTTATGATGTCTCCTTATTTGTTTTTATATTTATGTTCAATCAACTCGAAGTCTGGGGAACGTTTTCTGATGCCGTGATAGTTTCTCAAGTTGGCTTTAAGTCTAAATATGCTGATCACGGGTCTGGTTAGCGTTACTTTCAAATACATTACAGTCACCTTCACCAACATTTACACCATGATCACGGTGCACAAGTAATGGATAAAAGCCTCACATCAATCAGTTATAGCTGCCTGTAGAACGACCGCCCAGGCGGCCAGCCGCCTAACTCCATGGGTACTACGAAGTAGTTGTCATGTTGTCCAAAATACAGATTACCATCGAAGACATGGTGGCCTATTTGAATCACTGATCACCTTATTAAAATATCTTGTCAAACATTCGTAAGCCAGCTCACAAGATAAGATATTCCGGCAGTTTGAACTTGAAGTTGAACCAAGACGAGAGAGCGTACAGACAGCTCTACTCAGTGGCCATTACACTATGTGATGTGTGCACGGTTAACCCGGCGGACTGATCGCACGTGCATAAGGCGCGCGATAAATGTAAGAAGTTATACCACGGTATGCGCTACTCTCCCAAAACCCAGAAATTGGTCAAATCCAGACCAATATTTGGAAGCTTTTTTGGGGGACTGCCAAATTTCCTTCCGAAATATACCACGTATTGAAGTGCTCAAGTTAAATCACTGTGTAGTTTATATAGGTTTAATGAACAAATGTGGGGTTTATTCTCTGCGAGCCTGAACTTTCTTCACCGAGTAGATTTTGACATGTCAGGTCAAATCCATTGTAAGCTTAGTTTTTCCTAATTTGTCACATTTTAGATCCTCCATCATGACCAATCGTTTGACACAAATTACAGACCAGTGAAAAGGTAACTGTTGTTCCCTAATAAGGTTGTATATTTTGTTGGGTAAACTGTTGCCCAAACTGACAAACAAAAATTTTCCAACTCAGTTGGGGTAATTGAGTTATGAAACATTTGGTCAAATTTTACACAATTTTTATCAAACGTATTTTAACAATTTAGAGCACCTGGTGTTGGGTAATATTTGTGGAAAATGACCAACATTTGTACTAAAAATTACCAACCTCTGGGTAAATCATATTTGCCCAATTTGTCCTTGCCCAACGTTTTTACAGTGTATGACCGAAAGAGCCACTTTTAAAAAGGGGGAACCATGTGGAATTTAGATTTCAAGTTAGCGTTATTTCATTTCGGACGGTAACCCATGGCGGTCGTGGACGGTTCGTTCGTCCTGTCTATAAAATCACATGCTTCGCTGAAACGAATGGGCGTGGTACGGTCGCTTGCATACGTTCACCTTTCTTATTCATAAAGATGTCCCGTATATTATTACTCATAGCAAAAAATCACACGCCCTCCCGCCATGTGACTGACAGGGAAAATGGAACAACAATGGAAATTAAAAGGCTGGCACACGCAATGAATGAGATGGCAACAATTTAATGTTTAAAAAATTGTGTTTATTACATTTCGTTTGGACCAGCGGTGAGGGGTTGATCGTGAACTTTTAGCACGCTTACCTTTAAAACCCGTTACATGGCTCACTTTATACTTCCCGGTCCGATAAAACAAGTAAATTTAGGAGCAACAGTGTCATATAATTTACTACTTGTCATAATGTTTGTCTATGTTAAAGAAGAAAAAACATAGACATAACGATTAAGGAAATCTTCAATAAATGGGCAGAGTTTGTACCGATAAATATATGAGTGAATACACATGAACAAATATTGAATTTATTTGAGTTTTATTGCAAAATGGAATAGGTTTACCTGACGGTTAGACTCCGTGTATTCCTTTCCCCATGGTGTGCCGCTCTGTCTGAAGTACGAACGACTGACCCACGCATTCATTGCAAGAAGTCCCCAACACATATGAAGTGCCACACAGAGTCTCCGAGCTCTTAAAGGGACACATTGCTTTGGATTTTGCGATTTGGGCTATAAAACTAAAATAGATATGGTTGGGAAGTTTTTTTAAAAGTAGAATATAAAGATTCACATAACTATTACTTCAAATTGCGTGGTTTTTGTTTAATTTCGTGACAAATAACGGTCCGCCATTTTGTAGAACCAAATTTTTGACTCCACAAAATGGCGGACAGTGTTCACCAGTCGTATTTCCAGTCGCAGCTGGTTGAAGCACTGTGGCACAGCGCGCAGCACCGGCGATAATGTGTCGCGAGGTAGAGAATGGTACCTGGCGATCATCTAGTAGGTTTACAAGGCCACTGGCTGCGGCGCCAGCCTAAAGACTCATGCAGCGTATTTTGCGCATTATTTAGATGGTGGTATTTACTACTAGAAATAAGTCTATGTATCGCGGGTCAGATGTCAGGGGTCAGAGGCCAATTGTTTGTTTTCTAATCACTACTCACTAATTACAACACATTATACGTGTTTCTTTGCATGAACAACTCTTATAAAAGATAAGGAACATTTCCAAACAGCAAAATTTCATGGCATTTGAAGGCAATGTGTCCCTTTAAAAGAATGTATGTCCTGACTAAACCCTAGCAAACATTTCCATTATAATTCCTTGACCCAAACCCATCAATGAATAGACCAATTACAAATGTATAGTATATAGACCTAAATTACAGTAGGGTGATTGAAAGCATCTGTCTAGACTTCGTTTTTGTGTGTAAATTCCTTTTGACCATCATTACTACAATGTACATAATTACGTACCATTTAGATTGACCTTCCACCATATAATAGTTGCGACCAATCTCTTACATAATCCCTACACAGTACATCCTGTACAATCCTCTTATCTATTGTGTACTGAAACCTTCCACCGTAGTTGCAACCGGCCTGTACGTGGACAACACGATGGTGCTGACTTGTATACACAATACGGCCGTGCGTGTACACAATTTTCCTGCAAAAGTGAGCTACGCGAAAATTATGTTTTCTACATACCACCACCGCACATGCGATGTCATGGCCTTGCGTACAATTTAATGGTTCTGGCGGCAATTTGGCCGGATATCCTTTGCGCAACTGTTGATGCAATATCGGTGCGATCATTGGATTGACCATCACTCCGTCTCTGGCCATAGTAGAAACTATAGATTATCGGCTCTCTGGAATTTACCGCGAACATCTCTGACAGTATCGGGCTATACCGTGCGATTATGCTGCTCACCCGTAAGTGTTCCTTTACCATATTTTAGAATACAAAACCTATGTCTTTATGTTTTCAGCCATAACAAAAATGACACCGGTAAAAACTAGTGCGTGTCTGTACACGCACAAAGGAATGGTACACGATTGCACAATAGACTACGAGTCATTATTCACAACAAATCTTGCGGGTTGTTCCATTGTACATGCGGATGCTCCCAACGCTAAGTGACATTTTATTTTAGGGTTGATTTTTTTTAATTAGACGTTAAAGGTCATTTCTAAAAAATGTCAATAACCTCGAAACTCATTTTAATATACGATTACATAAACTGTCCATTGCCAGATCATAGCCTTTAAAACTTGTTTACGCAACCCAACACCCCTCCTACACGAATGGGTTCGGTCCATCTTGCTTCTGAAACTCTGCTTATCACGCCCCTCCGCAATCCCCATAGAACGTGCACAAAAATAACGACCAAACACCGACTATTCAGACGAGGTGCACTACTATACCAGGGTTTGCACAAAATTGCGTCCAAATCGTGAAGGTAGCACGTACTCTTTTGAAGGAAGGCTTAGGCCTACAGGGCTTCGTTAAGGTCCTAAACTGATTAATGTTCTATAATTTAATCTCAGATTTACTTGGACAATACAGGTCTGACATTCTAAATTAGGTATTCGTTTTAGAAGCAAGTCTGACGTACGTACATACAACTAAATGTCTGGCCGAATCCATTCGCGGCTGTGTTAATTTTTGCTCGTTTTTCACACCGACGTGGAATTTCCGGATTATAGTGCAGGTCATCGAAATGGTTATACAATGGTGAAGATTATCCCAAAATATAGGCAAGCCATGAGCTGTTTAATGTAGGAAGGAATACCCGAATCCTCTTCGTCATCATTACAACCTAATTAAATGCCTTTTGTGTTGACCTTTATCCAAACAACAATCCCAAACAACCTCTTATATAATCCCTACACAGTATACTTCCTGTATAATCCTCTTATCTATTGTGTACTGTGACCTTCCACTTCCCTCCTCATTTCCCTCCTCAATTCTTGCCACACCCCCTCCGAAATCCCCATAGGAGGTGCACAAACGGGGGGCGGGGCATACCGACTATTCAGACGGGGTGCACTACTTACAAGGCCCCAACAATCCCACGTTATCCAGTTCTGCTGAAGAAAATCTTGCTTCAGAAGGTTGAAAATGTTGCATTTTTTCACAACAGAATGGAAATATAGCTTTTGAGCGTACATCAGAGCATTCTTGAAGTGTATATCTCACCGTCCATGGCGAGTTGCTTGTAACTTGAAGACGAAAATCCGCGGAAAAAGACATATTCATGGAGGCTTCTTCTCGTGCCAAATTTTTTTAGCTTTGTCGCCATGTTGTCCAAACCAAATGTCGAGACTTACATTTTGTTGAAATAATTTTTTGTTACCTCTAAAAAATGCGGTTTTCAAAATACAAGCGAGTAAAGTGGACTATAGCACAAAAATGCGAGTTTTATGGTGAAAATAAGTACAAAGTTTGACATTGCGTAACGTTTTAATTAAAGCATTTAGAGCCTTACTATTTCGAGTACGTTCTGTTCTCATGAATAATAGTTAGTTCGCGCGGTATTAATATACAATGAATTAAACATATCTACTTCAAAATGACCTTTCTATTGGACTATACAACTGTCAATCAAGCCGCGTGGTAAAAATGCATATTCATGAGGTGTTAATAAGCACATCCGCCATTAAAAATATCGCGCGTGCGCACAACTGAGTTATACGCGCTACGAGTACGTGCGACTCCATAATCTGGACCTGTAAATGACGCATGTATTGTATACGCACTAGGTCTACACGTGCAATTTCGTAAGTTGCAACAACTAACATCGAACTTACACTGATTTTTTCCCTTTTAGCGAAGGCTTCTCGGTGAATGAGCCGTTTAACTGCTTTCGCCTGTCCTTACTCACATCTGGGACCTTTGTTAAGTTGGCAGAAACACGACGGCTCAAAGTGGTCGCTACATAACGCTGAAAAGTTGCTGGGGCCAGACCACTTCGCTCTTGTCACCTTCATTTTCGCCGTCCAAATTCTCCGATATTTCGCATCAGTTGGAAATAGATGAAGGCTTACTCCATCCTTCGTTGTTTTACTGCACCAGCAGCCACACACCTTGTCGGCATGGCCGAAAAACACTATATTTTGCTTAGATTTTAGACGAAGAATTTTCGCCGTTCTGCACACAAACGTACATGTACACTCAATACATACGCGTGATGCATGGGGCCGGCTCGCGCAGCAGAATCTGTAATGTGCCTCGATCTACGTCACACATTTATGTTAATGAGGGTCCCACTCAGGGGGCGGAGTAGCTTGGACAACAATTTTCAATTCTTTTTTCCTCATATTTAATCTGGGAAATAATTGTCTCTGGACACAAAATATCATTGTCAAGATAATACTTTATTGTTTTAAGCAGGAATAATGCAATATACATCCTAAATCATGTTTCCTTTAAGAAACTTTGATGTTCAAAAACTTTAAATTACTCACAAATCGTATGATGACGTCATCATGACGTCACCTCAATTTTCATCTATAACACGAGCTACCCTACCAACATACAAGGTTTGAAGGCAATCGGACGTACCGTTCTCTGTCAATATCACGTGACTAAAAATTATTTTGGACTTACTGATTACCTAGAATAATTTTGTTTGAATTTTTGTTTATTATCGATAATTTGTTTGGGAAGGATTGGCTAACGTGTGTATTTTTTATTGGTTGATTATATAACGTCATCTTGGAATTTGGGGATTGGCAGATATATCGGGGAAATTGATTTTTTGGGGGTAGTCTGCGCTTGAATTGAGTGGACCAGTTCTCCAATCTAAATAAGTATCTGCCAAGTGCCAATTTTTCAACCACGGGCTTGAACTTCTCTACGAAACCAGGATCATTCCTGTAAGTTATCGTATTTAATATTTTCTTGCCATATAAATTGTAAGCATTTCTGTGTAATTACATTTTGGATTGAAATGTCATTATAATTTTTCAGAGTTGTCCCATAGGTTTAGTGCATGGTGATCTTTCAAAACGGGCATTTCTACTGAATCAATTTTGCAACCTTGCCAATTTTAACTAAAATTGAGTGCCCAAAAAAAAATCACGAAGGGCAAGTAATGTGATTAAATGTAAAATCGGAACTTAGTTTGTTTTAATATTGGATATATTTCTATAGGGTTTCGTGATACACTGGGAATTACCAGTACATTTTGATACTACCAGGGGGTAACCGTAGCTACCTGTGTGCGTTGACGTCAGTGATGACTGGGTGTCATTTATCATGGAGTCTTTCATCAAGCCTTGGGTGGTGTGCTAAGTCTACCGGGGGTTACTGACTGGCTGATAGCGCTAAGCCTTTGCGTGTTGTTTTCAAGCCTGAACTTGAAGACACATTGGGCGTTGATTTGTAATAGATTGAAACGTGTAATTGGTGAAATAAATTTAATAATAGTGTTATATAAGGGAAAGGTTTGATTTGCACTTAAATGCTTATTGTGATGGTGGTGGTCGAATAAAAGGGCTTCGAGTAAGAAAGAAATAGTCCGATTCGTAATTATTTTATTGTGTGGATTTGCCTGTTGTCCAGTAGGGGTTTTTCGAACTCTGACAATGGGGGCTGGTCCGGGAAAAGAAAGGAAAAAAGACAACTGGTCAATAGACCTTATGCATTGACGTCATTGCCGGCTTGACAACCAATCACGACGCCATGTTCGAGGTCAAGCACGTTGTCAAAGTTCATCGACCGCACTTTGCACTCCGACTACTTTTTGTACGGACCGGCTGAATTTTCTCTTGATTTGTGTTATATTGCCGTGGTTTACCTCAGTTTTGTAGTAGGATGACACATTTTCTTTCTCCGTATGCTGAAGACCTTACTTACACTAGCAAGGCTAGCTATACATTTGTATAGAGAAATTAGCAGTTTGTGAGCTAAAAGTTGACCCATATCGAATTGACAACGATATGCTAGACTCCTCACCAGATCAAATACCAGATATTCAATGGAGCGATTTCTTTGTTTACATGATTTCCCACACCAAGCCAACATACAAAAGAGGAGATCAGAGTAAGTATATTTTCGCCTTAAGCTGTAGGCCCTATTACGAAGACAAAAAGGAAACTAGACGGACGTGTGTTTGTGGACAAACACAGGGCTGACATGTTTCGGGTTTTTTGTGTTAGTTTGGATGTGAACTGTGAATAGGCCTAGCCCTAGCCTACAAAAGTGTTTGTTATTTTTAACATAGATGGAGGGGATTACATGTATACGGGGATTGGCAATGTGACATTTATGTTAAATATTTAAGCTCATGTGAAGTGAAATATGTTTTTAAAAATCGCTATTTTGATGATGTCAGTTTCCGACGTGGTCTTGGCCTGTGTTGAGACAAGTCAATCTGAAAAAATATGACAGTGTAAAACTGTGAGTACAATGAACAATTTGAGACATTTAAGAATTCTTAGAAAATCAGCCGATGTCATCATCATGACGTCACTACGGATTTTGCAGGCTAGTGACAATATTTACCTACCCACCGATTTTCCTTACAATTGGACTAACCCTTATATGTGTTTCAAAAAGAACATTTTTTATTACGTCATCATGACACTGAATTTTGACACCGTGAAATTGCGGTGAAGATGCAGTTTCACCGTGAATTTTTTAGTTGTTTGGGGGTCATCCATAAAAGTAAGTTGCTAATTTGAATCGTTTTCATATTTTCTATCATCAGGCATGGAAGTCTATGACAGGATCAGATAGTTTTGTTCAGGCTGGGTGGGAACACAGTCAGCGGATGTCTGCTACTCCACTTGTTCCGTGGTTTGCTGCTGAGAAATCGGGAGAGATTCTTGCTGCACACTGCACATGTAGGCCTATGGCAGGGTAAGGCCTGTAATATTTTTAATTTCTGCATACATTTTATTAATTACAAAATGTATCAAAAGTACAAATAGTCAAATACAAGTATTTTGATACACTGGCAGTTGTAAACAAACCAAAACCAAAACCAAAACCAAAACCAAAACCAAAACCAAAACCAAAACCAAAACCAAAACCAAAACCAAAACCAAAACCAAAACCAAAACCAAAACCAAAACCAAAACCAAAACCAAAACCAAAACCAAAACCAAAACCAAAACCAAAACCAAAACCAAAACCAAAACCAATTTGTAAACTGACAATGTCTGCGGGCTGCAAAGACATGCGGGCTGCAAAGACATGCGGGCTGCAAAGACATGCGGGCTGCAAAGACATGCGGGCTGCAAAGACATGCGGGCTGCAAAGACATGCGGGCTGCAAAGACATGCGGGCTGCAAAGACATGCGGGCTGCAAAGACATGCGGGCTGCAAAGACATGCGGGCTGCAAAGACATGCGGGCTGCAAAGACATGCGGGCTGCAAAGACATGCGGGCTGCAAAGACATGCGTAATTTGTATTAATTATAGCAGTTTGACAAATTAAAAAAAAAGCATAGTCAGGTATGTCACCGCCCACCCAATACAATAAGGTAATGAAGAAGAAACTAATTTTAGGAAACTTCCTTGCTTAAGCAGTTCCGATTTTGTTATGCATACAAAAAAAATACTTTATTTGTAAACCTTTAATATCTCTTTACAGATTAGGTGAGGCATGTTCCCATATCGCTGCCCTCATCTCGTGTGTAGTAAAAGCTGGTCATCAGAGAAAGATTCAGGGATCAGAGTCATGTACTTCACAAATGTGTGCATGGCTACCAGCAAAGAGAAATGTAAGGTTTTATTATTAACTTGATATAGGGCCTATGTTTTGATTTATGTAACATTAAAGCAGCGTGGGATTTTTTGTTATTTGATAACATTACATATATAATGAGCCAATACTCTTTGCCATCAGGATGAAATACATAATTGGCATTGGTGATGAATCACACCAAAATACACATTAAAATATGACGCTGTCTTCTTTTTCATTTCTTTTCATTTTGTGTAGGTTTCTGCTGTACAGGTGCAGAGTATTAAAGGGGCTGTGTCGTCACGATCATAGCAGGCTTGTGGCTGTACACTAAATCCCGAACTGATGAACGCAGATGAACCCAGTAACTGCAAATAATACCCCACGACCGCGCGCTGACCTACAGGGCGCGCGCGCGCTGACCCACAGGGCGCGCGCCAGGTCAGATTACAATTGCAATGACTGCTGCATACATGATCCTGTAGTTATGATACATACTGCATGTACAAGTATTTTGTATGTGTTTGTGCCACCAAAAATATACGATAGACCTACAGTCGAACATAGTCCGTGACACCCCACCCGCCGGCCAAACGCCAAAATGTACCATGACAGAACCAAACGAAAATAAGTAAATAAATAAATCTGTATTTATAATTGTAAAATAAATAATGCACCAGCCCCTTCCTATACAAAAATGAAGTTGCAGGCCTATGTATCGAAATACATTTCGACTAAAATCGGCTGTGCGTGCAATGATGAGCAAATCAAAGTAAAACAGCTATACTGATGGCGATATTGAGTCCACGACCTTGTGTTACATTTGACGGCAGGACTTTATGGAAAGTTACATCATAAGAGTTATTTCAACACTATCAAATAATAAACACAATAATAACAGTTATTACCAATAAATAATATACGCCAATGAAATGAGATTTCACCAGTGGCGAGTAAATCCGTGTCGAAAAGTGGGGATGATTATTGAATTTGTCAACTAAGTACTGCATCTTGAACTTTTTCTCAACGGGGGATACCCCCGCCCCAAACACCGCTTGAAATTTAAAACATCACTTTGTGTACAATTTCCCCTTTTTAAATTTATGAAACAAAAAAGAAATACAAATCGGCGGGCCCCTGAACTCCTTCCCCGTGTTTACGCCACTGACGCACAGATCCCCACATCACTATGATAAAGATGACTACCGAAGAAACAAAGAAATAAACACCCCGACAAATATTCAAAAACCCCAATTTTCACCTGTTTTGCACGAATTATTCGCTTATTACTTTTTATGACATGAACAATTCACATACCGAGTACATGGATCGGATGTACTGTACATGTAATGTATGTACTGTACATGTAGACTTGATGTGCGGAAATATTGTTTCACACAGCGAGTTGTTGACAAGTGCCATTGGAATAGCGACCACGTGAAGTTGTTTCAGCTCCATCTATCAAAATGTACTTCTAAGTTCTAGATATTAATTTTTGTTTTCGCTGCTAAAGAACTGTCTACAGCCACTACCCCTCTTTTAGTAGCATGACAATTTTGTTATTGAAGTGACGGGTCAAAATAAGCCTGAAGCTTTTTATCGACTTAAGTTTACAAGCAAGATACGAACAAGATACATCCAAATGAATGTACACATAACACATAGACCCTTTTACGGATACCCCGCCTGTGGGATTTTGTGTACAACAGCGACAAGACACGTTGCAGTTTTGCTGTGCATATTTACATGGACAAGCACCCCATGTGCCGAGTCGTCCTCTCTGATCTGGCAAGAGTTTCGGCATGTACATGTCATAGGTTCTCCAGCGTAAGGTTCTACTTCTATATCGCCAACCTCCAATTCTATGCAACATTCAGACAAATATTCCATGACACTTGTGTACATGTGAATGAAATTTTATGAAATATGCAGATGAAATTTGAAATGTTTTTCTAATAATCTTACTCTTAGAGAACTGAGTGCCACGCGTACGATGTGTGCTACTTGTTTATAAGTATGTGTGTACACGTATGTGTATTTCAGTACGCAGACGCTGGACATGCGTGCTCGTTCCAGGGGGTGTAGTTTCCAAAAGCCAATTCTCAGAACAGCCATAACAAACGGATGGAGGTTAAAAATAGCACATAACCGAAATGAAGCGCAAGGGGGCGCACTGCAATATTTGATTCGTTAACGCGAGATGGCGCGACGACACAGCCCCTTTAACTTTAACAAACCATCCCATAAAAAGCAGAGGACAGACTCTCCAAAACGTGTAAAGGATATTGACCCTCCATCAGCAGATGAACTGGCATCCTTTCATGCTTCTCTCCAACAAGCTCCTACTAGGCCAGTCATCCACCGTGTAATGGATGAATATGCCCATGAATTCATTCCACTGCCATACACCAACCAGTTCTCAAAGCCCCTCTCTTCTCTCTATGACCCAGAAACCTTGCACCAAACTTACCCAGAGCTCCTCCAAAGATGTGCAACTGTTGCCGATTCCTTGAAGGTACAAAGTATGTATGTTGTTTTTATTATATTGATTTACCCTTTGAGAAAATGATTTTTTTTTTTTAAGTAAAATGAAAAGAGGAACAATAGAGGGTCCACGATTGCAGGTGTGTTTGTGTTCATACATTAGTCTCCTTGCGGGGTACATGGAAGAAAGGGTAACAATGGGGACAAAATGCTACCCCGCAATTGGGTCTTTAAAAATCGACCTACCCCACAAAGTTAACGCTATGGCTTTTGAGATTTCAATGGGGACAAATGAGAATAAAGGAAGGAAAGTAAAGTCCACAATAGAGGTACCCGGTATGAGTTATGAGGATGTGAGTGGAGGGGAGGGGGGAGGGAGGACTTCCCAAGTATTTAAAACAGAACAACATATAATCGGACCTGCAATTTTCTGATACCAGCAAATCTACATATAATATATTTGGTTTCATATATTAATATTCTATTTTTGATAGTATTAAACTTGCACATAATAAGTCATCCTACAGTTTGTTGTGCACTTTTATTTGAAAGCAAACCAACAGAACTTTTTTTTCTGTAAACAAGACACCACCTTATACATGTACATGTATGTCTGATATTAGGAAAGCGTATTTTAAAAATGATTGGTGGCATTTTGGGGACAAAGGTGTGTTCTGTGCAAAACGTTGGAGAAATGTCTTGGCGGATTTGGTTGAAATTTGTCGAATATGTTGAGTTTGATATATGGATCAATCGATTAAAGTTTGGTGAAGATCCGATTTGAGAAAAGCGTATTTGTTATGAATATTTCTATTACTGATCGAGAGCACTTCCGTTAAGATTTCTAGCATTCTTGAGATCAAAACGTCTTCTCTACATGATATTTCACAAATGTCTTTGCAGATTTTGCTGAAAGTACACGCTGAATATGTTTAGTTGGGCAAAGCAACCAATCAATTAGATTGTGGAGAAGATCCGATTTCAGAAAAGCGTGTTTTTATGACAATTTTCTATCTCGAATTCAGACTATTTCCCTCACTGGTAGATATAGGGGGCGCACTATAAGCAATGCACACAGTAGAGGTTAAACAAATGACGGACTGTGCAAATGATTTGTTTGTTTGTTTGTTTTTTGTTTGTTTTTTTTTTGTTAATCCATTATCATTCAAGATAGGGTATGGGAACTACAAAACAAACATCGAAAACAGGCGCGTTTAAAATGTAGTAACATCCCAGTGTTTGCCCTATATTTCTATTTTTTGAGAAAGCAACATGAAGGTCTATGCTTTGCTCTTTTGAAGTGTGAAAAGTGTGTGGGGGGGGGGGGGGGGGGGAGGGGGATGTGTACTACATATCCCATCAACACCCAAGATCACAATATTTGAACAGTTGAAAGGTGACGTCCAGATATGCTCGCGAGGTACTATAGATATGCTGAATTTTTTGTTATTTCAACTCAAACTTAAAGAAAAACATAACTGATAACGAGTGTTGTTATTTGATGAAATACAATGTTGTTTTATTTAAATTTATGGTTATACTTGATAGATAGTGATAGTCAATTAAATTGATTTAATTTACAGAAAATTGATTACAGGGATTGGGAAAATTAATTTTAAAACTCTTTAACAATATTTGTGTACATCCTGTAGATAGTGGAATATAAATGTTTGCAATATATAAATATCAACAATTTGTGAGATAAATGGTATCGTTTTTTATTTTTGTTTTAAGCTCACTCGGGTATACAAGGAAACTTGAAAAGGAAAGCGATTACTGTCACAGGATTTTTGTCCAACGGAGGAGTAACTAACTTGATTAAAAAACTGAAGTAAATGACATACAATTGGGATAATATTTGGCTGGAGTATTCTCTGTACGCAGTAGTACTAGTAGTCCTACGGAGGCAGTTTGAGAGGTCTATATCCAGTCTGTATTAGAGCTAAACAAATTTGGGTGGTAAACATTTGTTGAAGTTCTGAAGTCGGAAAATTTTAGCGAAAAGACTTTCTACAAAACGCACAGATGCTGTGAAAACATTTTACAGCAGTCTGGTTATACCTTCCTGTTTATAGTTGCCTAGTGGAATGATTTTAGGAGATCGACCAAGTACATTATACTATGCATATCCAGGTCTTATAGAGTACCAAAGTGATAACGTCAATCAATGCAATGTTTGTAACCAGAATACATTCTAAACTGCATGTGTTTGGAACCAGTTGCCGCGGCAACTGACGTCAGACGTCGGTACTCTATTTTTATAGCAAGGGGCAATTTCCAAGATTGACTATTGAATGCAAGGGCGCCCTCTTATTCAGGAGCTCGATAGTGCAAGCAAAGGTCATACAGTGTATGCATGTACAGTGTGGATATTGTGTACGTACGGAATCAATGTGGAGGTGGGTTGGTTGCAGTAACAATAAATTCCAGTACCAATTTTATTTTGCAATGTTCATTAAATTGTGGTAATGTTAAATAAGTAGAGTTCAGTTAATAGTTATAAGTTTATAGATAATGCACATGTCATTTTTGTGTATTTATATGTACATAATCAAGTTGATTTTTTTCAGTGTATGTACAGCAGTACCCAGACCAGTGTGTCCTGCATTGTATAAATTGTATCTCCTTTACTTGTCACACGGCAATTCGCCATGTTCGGGTAACGTGTAACGGTAATTAGATATCGCAAATAAATTCGAGTGGACGATATGTAGCTGATTTGGGCTGTTTTTCCTAGCCCAACTGACTGGCTCTGGCCGTCAATTTTTTTTTGTAGTATAGCCAGAGCTAGTTCAAGTAACTTGGCCTCAAACTGAGATATGTCGGTATAGATTCAATATACAGTGCAAACAATGAAGTACAAAAAAGTGTCTATTAATTATGTTTACCTTACTTTTCCACCTCCAAAATCTGTTGCCCAAAACAATACACAGAAAATGGACAGCAACAACACTGAAACTAGTTAAGGATTATATGAATGATGAAGTTGTCTAACATCATACATGTGTGACCAGTCGGGTTGTCTCACTCACCTTTAACACGACAGGTCCCATTATATCGTGACGTTTGTAATATGTTATCACGTCTTCCGTATCGTGTCCGTCATGTCCGTTTGTTACATAAAATAATTGTCCGGCTAGCGCCCTCTCGTGGCCAACTTAACTTTCTCATGCATGGACAGCGCCCGCACATTTGGTCGCCCGCTGCGTTTGAAAATTATAGTAATCACGTGCTGGAGTTCATTTACATACCGCGCTTTGTTAAATATTTAGTATGCATTCCTGACATAGTTTTGTAGTTTACCTGTCGGGCAGAGCTGCGTTTTTCCTTTGATTTCGATCCACTCTTGCCTTGCGTGGACACCAGCAATTTGGCAGCAGTGCACTCACACATACCATAATTTTTGGGTGCGGTTCCCGAACGGCAGCAACGCCAACAATTTATCGGCCTTGCCGATCACAGGCAATTGCTGTATCTATACCTGCTCCGTTGTTTCAACGTGGACATTGGATGGCATGAGCGTAGTCCAGCCCAAGTGGTAAGTAATGACCCTTGATTATATTAATTTTAATATTACTGTTCTATTTGTATTTTATGCCATGCATCACTCCGAGGTGCTAAATTTGACACTTATTGTGCACTTCTAGGTGCCTGTATATAGGTAGCGATTGCACCTACCGTGCTGATTTGGCACAAGTGTGCGGTAACACTCAAAAATAATTAAAATAAATCTACTTCAAGGGCTATTTTCAAGAGTTGATAAGACACAAATATGGAAAAACCGGAAGGTCAAACTGGAAGTTTGGTTGACATTGGCAGGCGAGTGGGGCATATAACTACACAATTGTGTAGTAGCGTACGCTTGCTTCGATATCCTACGCGAATGCTTCATATTCAGTTTATCCCACCATTAAAGTCATGGCTTCTCATGGACAATTCCAATGTTTGAATACGATAGGAGATGTAATGAGAATGATTCACATTTGTTCGTAATCAATCATAATTTTATCGTGGAATTGTTGGAATAAATGTATTATGGTCAAGAAAGTGTATTTTTGGACTAAAAACTGCAATTTGACCTGACCTTTGTAAACACAAGATTCCTCATTTCTGATTGGTCATGCAATTGCTACGTAATTTTACACTTAAGGTGCAGTCAAGGAAACCTCGTTTTTTTCAACACTCAGTATTTAGCACTTTTGCCTCTAGAGTGTGCAATGACCGGGAAGTCTGAAAACTATCGCGGTTGCGTAGTTTGTACCTTCAGATTTTAGGCCGTTATAAAATCAAACGCGGCGATTTACCTGCTATCCTTGTAATAGCACTCACGACGTGAGTACTAAATTATAGCTGTTAAGTTGCCATATTTTCTCGTGACATTTGCAAATTAATTCAGATTTCCTGATCATAGTGGCTAGAAGGATTGTGTAATCTTATTATAAACGTTCGAACAGTTTTCCACCCTTTGGGGGCTCTGGGAAAACAACTATTTTTAATATGTATATTTTCATGTGTCTTTGCCCTTAAAGCAAAACTATTACAATCTCTTGCTAAAACGGGAACGCTCAATTACTGGTGTTGCTAATTTCTTGTTCAAACTTAGTATTTGAAATGGACTTTCCCACTTTCCAAGAATATTGGTTTTGTTTAAACATACAGCACACTTTCAGAAAATTCTTGGATTGCTGCCGGTATATTACATTATTATGTAAAAATTACATTATGTAAATATTACACTTTCTGTATTCAAATACTGCGTTACAGACGCTATGCCATTGCGAAAGCAGAAATAACATTCTTATTCTTGCATTAACTATTGCAGTGACTACCGATTTTATAAATCGGCAACACAGTAAAACAATTTCCCTTATTGATTGAGGTGTTCTATTTGGAGATATTGTTTTATACTAAATATATGTTCATTCAAAATTCGTTTAAATGAGATACTGGGATAATATAGTGATAGTGGCTAACATAAATTTGGCCCATATACTTCGATCACAAATATTATTTTGCAAACAATTGGTAATATATTATTTACTATCTTATATTTCAGATCTTTGGATAGATATACACCAGTCCCATTTTTGACTGTCGTTCTTGTATACGTTCTTTTATACTATACGTTCTTTAATAACCATACTATCTGTGGCTATTCACCATAATAATCGACTTTATTAAGCCACCGATATACACATAGACTTCATTTAGGAGTCGACCATATTTTGTATATAAATGTAGCTTATTGTAAATAAAACTGTGTACAGACAAACACAAATTCGTGCTTCCACACCCGATTCAATTTGTTAGTAGTGGTAACCGCTCGGTTGTGCAGAGAGTGTGCGATCATTAATTTGTCATCCTTCTCCCTTCCACTCTCCCCGGTTACACATGGATGGTGTAATATGTGGCGCATTTTGGCTTTCCCCGATTTGTCAAGTAGTTTTGCCAAATTTCTTTGATGATGAGCTTCAAACTCATTCAGTTGAATATTGGTACTAGTAGTAGCCTACATTAATAAAAACTTGCTTCGTAAATCATGTGGATTTTTGTATTTTGAAATTTAGCTTGGAAGTCAAAAAGGTGTTGTCCGGAAATTGGGCACAAAATTGGGGCGAGGGTTATCTAACGTGATGCACTTGAAAAAATCTCAGTAAATTACCAAATTAACCTGTACGATTTGTTTGAAGTTGATGAATTCTGATTAAGCATCATTATCTCCATTCATATACCCAATTTCATGTTTGTCAAAAAATTATGGTCTTTTTTTTTGGCATATTTTAAAATGGTTTATCACGCACTTAAAACTAAAATCGGGAAATCACGTGGAAATAACATTTTACTTGTATCTTTAAAATGGGTCTGGAAAACAAAAGATTTATGAGCAGGGATATTTTGAATTCACCAGAATTTCTTTTTCTGTGCAGTTTGGAGTAAAAATATTAGTCAGACGAAGTGCTAGAGTAAAAAACTGAAAGTGTGCCATGTTAGATGATGTACCATGTTACCCGACATCAATACTATAAGTTAATAAAACTATGACGGACAATGTGTTCTTCCGTTTTCAAAAAGTGAGAAATTGAGGAAAATAATGGAGCAATTGTGACAAGTTTTAGTCTATGCATGACAAGTAGGAATGTACATTGTACAATTGTACGAGCTAGGAAAGAAATTCTGTGCTAATTCCATGAGTATAGAATCCCTAGTTATGGGATGTATGCATGCGCACAAGGCAAAATGTCTTACTAAACCTGTGAAATATGTTAACTCTTAGTGAATAATTTTCTGGTTTAGTTAGTGGTGATTTGTTGCTAATTGTAACGGATTCTATGAAATGAAATATTTGAGGATCAAGTGGCATACAAAAGTGTAGAACAGTCAAGCTGCAATTAAATAAAATGTCATAAAAAAATGAACTCTCTGTGATATAGAAGCTGGTCCAGAGAAAATGCAACAGCCTATTTCCTGTGCCATCAGACCAGAAGAACTAATGTGGATGGATAGGGAATTTTGTTAGTTGAAAAATGATACTAAGTTTGCATTCCAGAGCCTATTTTTTGGAACAAAGTTGGGGGTTATTGGCACAGGTCATGACCAGAAATCTGATGACAATTAAAAAGTTTATTGATGGTTTTGTAAGAAGGGTTTCCAGAATTAAAATACTCTAGAGTGAAAGTTAATGGACCACCCTGTGTACATGTCAGAGAGTGGTGAGATTGTGGATGACTTTATTTTTTTAGTGTATTGTATTGAACTTGTTTTTTAACAAAGGAAGATTTTAATTGTACATGCTTAGTAAAAGTTGATTGTTTATCTTTTTTTCATCAACAAATAGTCTAGCATGTGTAGGCTCTAATACTTTTAGATCAAAAGTTAGGGATATCAGTTCTGTTTATCAAAAGTCATCACAGGGCCAGACCCAGTATTATTTTCAAGGGGGAGGGGTCAGGTCAGAAAGATTTGTTATATTTATACCTACCAACAAATTAATAGAAAATGTGGGTCAATGGACTCTGGTCTGAGACTGTTATTTGTTAAAAAAAAAATTTAAAAATAAAAAAAAATAGTGGAGGGGGGGTTGATTTCAAAATTGTTTGGCCAGAGGTTAGAGACTTGAACAATATTTCAAACAGTATTCTGTTTTACCTGTTCTCTTGTGTACTTTAATAACGAGATAAAAGTGTGATGTCAATAATGGTCGAGCTGCATCATGAATGTAATTTGTATTTGTATTAAATTTCTGTCTAGCATTTAAAGTAAGTAGAGTTACTTTTTATGCTATTACAATGTAGTTGATAGTAACCAAGAATGTCAGAATAGGGGAAGAAAATGTTTACGAGGAGGACATTCATGTTAATTGTAAGTGTCAACCCACACAATTAGGTATTATGTATAGATGATTGCAAAATTATAGTTGGCCATAGGGAAAATTAAAAAGACCACAGATATCAGTGCCCTTGAACTGTGTAAATATAATAGGATTCCCTTGTTAAAGTTGAAATATAGATTTGGTGTTATCTTTTCTCACTATTGAACATTTGCATGCTATTTTCATGCTACTTGTATATGAGGGTGCTGGTGCTGTTATGTCAATCTGGGTGATTAATGTAAAGTTCAGGTTCTAGGTTACCAAGAAAGAAGTTTATATTTTAAGTTTGTGTGCTGGCTGGCTACCAAGGAAGATAAAGAGGGGACATGAACATTCGAAGAATTTTGGTTGTGAAAAAAAAGCAAAAATAAATAAACAAACTCCAGTAGCTTTATGCTCATGTGAGCGATGATACTGAAATGTGTTTGTGTGCTTTACAGTTGAATATTTAAATGCGCATTTCTGTTAAATGAAGGAAATTGCTGAAACGGTACATCTTTAAAATGAAAAAAGAAAGGTTGGAATGTATATTTACTTGGATATATATACGTTAAGGTAATTGAGATATGGATTTTAAAAAAAATTTAAATTACTGTCGCAGTTTTATTTGTTTGCCAGAGTGTACTGGTGATAAAGATAGTGGACGCAGCACCACCTTTGTACAACATTTTTTAATTATTTCATAAAACTTGGAAAGTAACTAATAAAATAGTTATATGAAAAACCAGAATCATAATTAAACCAATCACAAGTAAGGTCAGAAGCTACAGGGGATGAACAATTAGAAAGGAATGCCTTTATCACAGTTCATTTGAATAGCCTATGACTTGACTTGTGATGTGACTTTTGATTGACTTGGTGGTGATTTAATTACAACTCTGGGAAAAAGCTAAGTTTTTAAAAGGCTTAGATTGAATGACAATATAGGTCACTCGGTTATGATTTTATTTTATTTTTCAGAAAATGGTCAAGAATATCAAACCTGTGTGTCGGCGCATCCTCAGATGTTACCGTGATGACTGTTTGTCTGTCTTGCAGTCATCATCCCATTCCCCCTTCTGATTTCATGGCCTCATTTCATTCCTCCTTTATGTATTGTGGTTTTTGTTCCTCTCCTCCACCTACCATTTCATCTTCCCCTCATCCAAATGCTCTGAGGTTGCCACCTCCTCAGGGAAGTCGTCTGCCTGTGACTGCCAGGCAGTGCGCAAACCAGTTGGCACACACCAAATGTGTGTTCGTACCCCGAGAACAATGGAGCGTGCGTGCTCCTAGTTCTCATTCTGAGGGTACTGGGGCCAGCGTGCCCTTCAACTGGGTATTATGCTCAGAGAATCAAAGGTGTACTACATGTAAATTGAGAAAAATCTTGTCTGTCTTGCAGTGATCATGCCATTCCCCTTCTGACCTCACAACCTCATTTCATTCCTCCTTTATGTCATGTGGTGTTTGTCCGTCTCCTCCACACACCATTTCATCTTCCCCTCATCAAAATGCCTTGAGGTTGCCACCTCCTCAGGGAAGTCGTCTGCCTGTGACTGCCAGGCAGTGCGCAAACCAGTTGGCACATGTAGAATGTGTGTTCGTACTCCGAGAACAGAACGTGCGTGTTCTTAGTTCTCATGCTGAGGGTACTGGGGCCAGCGTGCCCTTCAACTGGATAAGCTCAGATCAAAGGTGCACTAAATTGAGAAATTTGAGAAATGTAAAGAAACAGATTAAGTTCAGAAATGTTGATAGAATGCAAAGCACAGAAATATCCAGAAATGATTTTGAGCAAGTAGCAAGTGAATCCTATGAACAGAGAAGAAAAGTGACAGAGTTGAAGAAGCAGAGAATCAACAAGGTGACAAAGAAGAGAGTGAGTAACCAGAAAGCATTGAGAAAGTTGAAGGTAAGCAGTCGCACATGCTGTAGCAGAAATCAGGTATTGGAGTGTGTTGTAGAATATTATCAAGAGGAGAGGAAGGTTTCAAAACCGAACAGGAAGAAAATGAGAAGAAATGAAGGTAAAGAGTCCTATAACAGGATGAGGAATGGTAAGATTGTACAATTTCACATGAGTAAAGAAGAAAGAAGGTGCCATGAAAAATCCCAGAAAAATATACAGAGTCATACTGCAAGAAGTCTGAGCACTGTCATAAAGACCATGGAAGATAAGATGGACAACTGCAAAGAGAACAATAAAACGAATGTCACAAAGTCGGTAAAAAAACAAGGAATATCAGGTGGGAAAAGTAAGCGACCAGTCACATTGGGAAACAGTGATAGAGCACAGAGGTCACATAAAAAATGTACTATTCAAGAGCCACCAAACTTAAAGAATGTGTACCAATCTTTGAAGGATACATTTGTTGATAGGCAGTGTTGGCTTTGTGATAAAGTAATTAAGCCATTAAAGAGATCTGTGGCATGTGATGTATGCAAAATTTGGTATGTAAACTGTATGGGATTTTCTAAAATGGAGGATATTTTAGCAAGTAAATCAGTATCCTGGATGTGTCGCAAATGTGGAAGATGTAATTATGCTGACTGTTTGTTGTATGATCTTGGAATTCCCACAGATGAGAATGTGTTTGAGATGTTACCGAATGAGATCAATCCGGATGATGAATCAGTCAAGATGTATCCTGAAAATCAGTCTTGTATAGAAGATGGCGTCATAAAGAGATGCTGTCATGACATAATTCAAGGTGAGATAAAGAAAAACAGGGATGATTTGTATGTACCCGGTGGTTGTATGACCTTGGCAAGAGTTGACAAACAGCCAGTGGCTAAGCAAACTGGAGGCTATGTTTTACGGAGCAAGAACAGTGAAAAAAATGGAGAAAATAGTTGGAAAAGTGAAAAAGAACATGTAGTAAATGAGAAAAGAAAAGGAACAGACGATGTGAGTAAAGAACAGAAGAATGGTAGTACAGAAATGAAGTGTAAAGAAAAGCAAATTGAAGAAGACAATGTCCGAAGTAGCATTGAAGAAAGCTTAGAAACAGACAAGTACACGATACAGTCCTCGAACTAGGACAAAAACAGCCACGTCTGTAAATGAAAAGGGTAAAGAGGAAGGGAAACCAAAAAGAAAGGCAAACGAATATCAAGGAAATTGTTCAGAAGATATTTGCAGTCCAAAACAAAAGAAAAGGTTCTTGTCAGAAAGAAGTAAAAGGAGGATGTACAACCTAGATATAGAGGAAAATAAGACGTTGATATGCAGTGAAACTCAAAATAAACAAGATGATAAAGATGTGAAATTTGTTCAAGGCAGTTTCCATCAAGGTGATTATAGATTTGGGAAAAATAGTGGCAAGCAGTGTGTTGCAAACAGTTTGTGTGCAGTGTTGTATAGCAAAATTAAGAAGTTGAACAAATGGTGCACTAATCAAATGGATTTTGTGTTGAATACTGGAAATGAATTGTATAGTTTGTTATCTCGTAGTTCTACAATGTTGAATGATTATTTGTTGATCAATGAGTTGCCTGATGAAATAGATGTTTTTAGTCAACATTTCAATATGAACTTTCATGAATCTGTTTCTGGTATGTTTGGAGGAGAAATCAATCTCTCTGCATTCAACTTGATGCCACTGAGTAGTGCTCTGGAGCAGACACTTCAGAAATATACTGCATGTTTTATGTTTCAATGGGAATACATTTTCAGTAATTGCTCAGGATGGAATGTACTATATTTTTGATTCGCATTCTAGAAATCGGAATGGTTGGCAAGACTGTGAAGGAAGAAGTTTGCTGAAATGTGTAGCTTCATGGCAAGGTGTGTACAAGTATTGTACTGAATTGGCAAATTCTATGAATCTATCTGATGCTGAGCAATTTGAAATTACAGGTGTTAATGTTTGGGTTAATGATGATCAGAACATCTGTAGTCATGAAGACATTGACAATGGTAATAGTGCGTGCACCAGAAGTAACACGCACAGAATGGAAGCAAAATATTCAACCAAAGGAAATCGAGGTTCACAGTTTGAAAAAACTTGTGGATCGAAAAGAAATACATTACACACAATTTTGTCAGATGCTGTACATGCCACAGATATTGATCAGGAAATTACTTGCAATGATAACAGTGATAATGACCTAGAAATCATGAAAGTTACTCAACCAGTTACTTTTAAATTTGTTCCATTAACTAATGAAAGTAAGATTGCATTGTCAGAAATTTGGTGTGACCAAAATGTGTCTTAATGCTGACAAGATTTCTAAGATATGTGAAAAAATGGGAGCACCTGACACTGTAAGAAAAATTCAAGGTGATGGTAACTGTTTTTTTAGAGCCATTTCTTGTGCTATATCAGGAACTGAAGATAATCACATGCAACTCAGGATAGTAACTGTTAATTACTTGTTGGAAAATGCAGCTAAATTTCAGTGTTTCTTACGAGAAAATTACATGACAGTGGAAGACTATGTAATAAGAGAAAGAGTTTCTAATAGTGGTACATGGGCTACAGAGGTTGAAATCATAGTAATAGCACACATGTTGGGTGTAAATGTATACACATTTGATGATGCTAATAAGTGGTATGTATTTTCTGGTACATGTGGTGATAGTGATAGACCATCAAGTTCAGCAGGTATTTATTTGTACCACAGGAGAAGAGTACATTATGATCTAGTTTTAAAAGTTCATGAGTTAATTACAACTGTATCAGACATCAGTGAGCAGGAACCTAATTGTAACAAGGAGTGTGAGCTACAAAGTAGTAATGCATGTAAAATTAACGACCAATATGATACTAAATCAAAAGTAGAAGCATCAAAACATTCAACTGGTAAGAGACGGAAACGTGCTAATGTGACATTGAAGCGGCAGTTGCATAGGGAAAGAGCTAGAGAAAGGCGTCAGTTGAAAAAAGAAAGTAAAGATTCAGTAAATTATGTGAAAATCAAGAAAGCAAAGCATAGGATTATAGATCACAAAAGATATGCAAATGATGTGAATTACAGTGAATCAAAAAGATGTAGAAAGAAAGAGAAATATCACAAATCTGAGCAGTACAGGCAACATGAAATTGAATATGGTAAAAAGAAGTACAGAGAGAATGCTGCCAATAAACAAAAAACAGCAAAGTTGAAATATCAAGGAAATGCTTTGTATAGAAAGACAAAAATTGATACTACAAAAATCAGGTATCATGAGAATGCTGCACATAGGCAAAAGAAAATTAACAAGGCAAAAATATTGTACCGCGATGATGCTGTACATAGACAAAAGAAAATTGAGAAAGCAAAAACCAAATATCATAAAAATGCCATTTATAGGAACAGGATGATCAAAGCTATAAAAAGAAAGTATTATATAAATAGCTGTTTTAGAATGAAAGTGATTAATAATCAGAAATGCAAGTACCGTTGTAATGTACATTATCGTAGGTATTTGATAAATGTAGGGAAAAACAAGTACCAAAACAATGCACATTATCGTGAAGAAATGAAAAAGATGAATTTACAGCGTTCAGTTAGAAAGAAAAGGAATGCATGTATTATGAGGAATGTTGCAAGGGATTGGAGGAACGAAGTATGTCTGTGCAGTTTGTCATAAACTTCTGTTTCGGAAACAAGTTATCAAATGTAATACAAATAAATACAAGAATGTTGGTTGTATATCTGAGAAGTATTTACATATCTGTGCATGCAATGAGGAGTGTGGGAACAAATGTCTTGTATCAGAATCAAGTAGATCATGTCTGTGGATATGCTATACCTGTCACAGGAAATTACTTAGTAATAAAGTACCAGCAGAGGCAAATGTAAATAATTTAGCACTTGTAGACATTCCAGTTGAATTGAGTTGTTTGAACACTTTGGAGGAACATCTAATTGCAATCAATGTGGCATTCATGAAGATGATAGCATTACCTAGAGGACAGAATGCAGTCCATGGTCCAGTTGTATGTGTGCCATCGAATGTATCAGATACAGTAACAGCGTTACCAAGGTGTGGAGATGATAATCAGTTGATTCGAGTGAAGCTGAAGAGAAAATTAACTTATAAAGGATATTATCAGTATGAGTTTGTGAACAGGGAACATGTTGAAAGTGCATTAAGATACCTTAAGCAGTATAACACGTGGTATAGGGATATAGAAATAAACAGTGAATGGGACAATCTTGTGTCGGAAGATGTAGATGGAATTGTGCACAATGAAAATGATGAAGCTGGTGAATCTGATGATACAAGTGATAGTGATGAGGAGACAGATGATGATCGCTTGCGTGGTATTCCACTTGATACATGTTTGCAACCAGCAGATATTGGACAGGAAGTTCTTGATCAATATTTTGATGATGTACTCTGTGTTGCACCATGTGAAGGAAATAACCCAGTTAGAGTGTTAATGGAAGAAGGTAATGAGGCAAAATGTTTCCCAGCATTATTTCCAACTGGCAAACCTATATTCAGTGATGATCATGATGTGAATGTTACACTATGTAGATACTTCCATAACAGACTAATGAATGCTGATAATAGATTTGCAAAGAGTACTCAATATATCTTTT
Organism: Hippasteria phrygiana; assembly: GCA_037893225.1. Taxonomy (NCBI): domain Eukaryota; kingdom Metazoa; phylum Echinodermata; class Asteroidea; order Valvatida; family Goniasteridae; genus Hippasteria; species Hippasteria phrygiana. Next base: position 94,892 of record JAZGUH010001195.1, read on the forward strand.
ATGCTCAGTATTTGTCCGAGATTCAAAAAGTGATGTCAAGTGTTTCAATTGCATTGCGTCAAAGTTCAGGTAAAATGAATGATGCTCAGAGTGTTAATGCAAGCATGATTAAAGACAGGGAACAACTAAGAGGTATTTTGAAATCGGACAGTGGATATAGATTCTTGAAACCAATCAGAGGTACACCCCCATACTGGCAATCAACTCAAAGAGATGTGATGGCAATGATTAGACAACTTGGAATACCAACATGGTTCTGCTCATTTTCAGCAGCTGACATGAGATGGCCTGAAGTTATAAACACAATACTCAGACAGCAAGGTGATTCTAGAGACATTGAAGATTTGGATTGGAATGAGAAATGTAATGTATTGCGAAGCAATCCTGTGACTGTAGCCAGAATGTTTGACAAACGATTTCATACATTTTTGAAAGATGTCATAATGTCAAGAGCAGCACCTATTGGCAAAGTCAAGGACTATTTTTACAGAGTGGAATTTCAGCAGAGAGGATCTCCACATACACATTGTATATTTTGGATTGAGAATGCACCAAGATTGGGAATTGACAGTGATGTTGATGTTACAAAATTCATTGACACATACATCAGTTGCAAGTTGCCATCAAAGGAAGAAGATGAAGAACTGAATGAAATTTTAAGTCATGTGCAGCAACACAGCAAAAGACATTCAAAGTCCTGTAAAAAGAAAGGTACTGAGTGCAGATTCAATTTTCCAAGACCTCCATCTAATAGAACATTTATTACTGAGCCAGAACCAACATTTGATGTTGATGATGAAAATACTGATGGTAGTGTTGCTGGTACTACTAAAGCTAAGGATGCAAAGGAATTATTGAAGTCAGTGTGGAGTGCAATACAGAATGAGGACAATCAACATATGACTACTATTGAGTTATTTCAAAGCATTGGCATAACACAAGAAGTTTTTGAAAATGCCAACAATGTTTTGAGCAGCAAGGCAAGTATTGTACTTAAGAGAGAACCACAAGACGTATGGGTTAATTTGTACAATCCTGATTTGATAAGATGCTGGAATGCAAACATGGACATTCAGTACATCAGTGATGCATATGCCTGTGTAGCTTATGTAGTGTCATACATGTCCAAGGCTGAATGTGAAATGGGACAATTGTTATCACATGCTCAAAGAGAGGCACAAAAAGGAAACTTAGATGCCAGACAGAGTATGAAGGAACTTTGTTGTGTGTATCTACATAATCGTGAAATATCAGCACAGGAAGCAGTGTTTCGTGCTTGCAGTCTCAGATTGAAAGAAGGATCCAGAAAAGTGGAATTTATACCTGTTGGTGAAAACCCAGTTAGAATGAGTTTGCCATTGAGTGTAATTCAGAACAAATTTAAAGATGATGATGATGAGGATATCTTCATGGTTAATAAAGTTGATCGTTACAAAGCAAGACCAGATACTGATGAATTTAAACAAATGTGCCTTGCTACATTTAGTTCCGAATACAGAGTTATTTATAATGCAAATACATCTAAAGAATGTAATGAAAGGAGACAATCACCAGTGTATACACTTAAACATGGCTTGGGTCATATACAGAAACGTAGTCGAACTGATCCAGCAGAGAAATATCTGGAAAAGTTTGGTCCTCAAGAAGATGCCTGGGCTTTGATTTGTCCTAAGAGTGAAGAAGATAGACTTGAATGTCAAGCAGAGCATAAGCCAGTAATTGAAGATTCTGACAGTGAATGTGATATTCCTGATTTGAGAGCTGACAAAAAAGGAGATAAAATTTGTAATATTGAACCACATTCAGTTAAAGTATCAAAGCAGGAAGCACTGAGTTTGTTGAGATCCTTGAATGTACAACAGAGACAGGTGTTTAATAAGATCAGAGATTGGTGTTTGCAGAAAGTCAATGGTAAAAATCCTCAACCGTTTCAAGTGTTTCTAACGGGGGGAGCTGGAACTGGAAAGAGTCATTTGATAAAGTCTGTGTACTATGAAGCAACAAGGATTTTTAGAAGAATAGTGCAAAATCCAGACAATGTCTCAGTATTGCTTACTGCCCCAACAGGTGTTGCAGCATTTAATATCAATGGTGCTACAATTCACAGTGCATTGTCAATCACAACTGATTCTACATTACCATATCAACCTCTTGGTGAAGAAAAGTTGAGCACTCTGCGTAATGTATTGCAAGATCTTCAGATTTTGATTGTAGATGAAATATCAATGGTTGATCATAAGATTCTTTGCTATATTCATGGACGACTACGTCAGATTAAGCAAACACGTAATCATACACCCTTTGGAAATGTCAGTATTTTAGCTGTTGGTGATTTTTATCAGTTGCCCCCAGTAAAGGGAAAGTCATTGTACCAGAGAACAGTTACAGCTGACCTATGGAATGATATCTTCCAGAAAGTAGAGTTAACTGAAATTATGAGACAAAAGGAAGATGTACAATTTGCTGAAACATTGAACAGGCTACGTGTAAAAGAAAAGCAACAGAAATTATCAGATGGAGATGTTGGCATTTTAAAGGCTCGTGAAACTGGAGAATATTTGGATGATGCATTACATGTCTTTCCCTGCAACAAACAAGTTGATGAACACAATGTTAAGACATTGTTTGCAAAGTGTAGTGATTGTATATGTATTGAGGCAAAGGACTTTCAAAAGGATTCAAAAGGTGGTAAAATGAAACGACAAGCGAAAGCTGTAAGCAAATCAACATATACTAGCTTACCAAAATCATTGTGGCTTGGTGTTGGTGCAAGAGTGATGTTAACAAAGAACATTGATGTATCTGATGGACTAGTTAATGGAGTATTTGGCACTGTCTGTGAAATAGTTATGTTAGCTGATAAATCTGGCCCGAAATGTGTAGAAATTAAGTTTGACAAGAACAATGTTGGTTGTAAATTGAAAAATCAAATACCATCCTTGTCTATTGATAGAAGTACAGTACCTATTCAAATGCAAGAAGAAAGTCTTGGTAAACAGTGTGTACGACACCAGTTTCCATTGAAATTAGCGTGGGCATGTACAGTTCACAAAGTCCAAGGAATGACAACAGACAAAGCAGTTGTATGTCTTAAGCGTACCTTTTCAGCAGGACAGGCGTATGTTGCTCTCAGTAGAGTCACTTCATTGAATGGTCTTGTGATAGAAGGGTTTGATGAAAAATACATTTATTGTAATAAAGCAGTACATGAATCATTGAATAGTATGCCATCATTTATTAAAGAAGAATTCTAGGACAGATATATCTAATGAGATTAATATCATGATGCATAATATCCAAGGCTTGAAGGAACATTATACAGACTTAAAATGTAATAATGAATTTATGACATCTGATTTTATTTGTCTAACTGAGACATGGATTAATGAAGAGCTGTACACAAACACTGAATTGACTGAATTTAAGTGCTACCATCAATTAAGAAGTCTTTCATATGATAATTCAAGCCAGTCTACTCAAACATTAAAGCAACAGAGTCATGGAGGTGTTGCTGTTTATGGTAGAAGGAATAAAACATTCAGTAGGATAATCATGCCAGTACAGAACATAGAATATATTGCATTTCAAATAATTTCTAATATGTCATGTTTAGTTGTAACAATTTACAGACCAGTGTCTTATGCTATAAATGATTTTATTACCAATTTAAAAGTTTTACTTGATGAACTTCACAAAATATCTAACAAATGTATCATAATGGGTGATTTCAATGAAGATATTTTTAAACAGTGTTCACAAGTTGAGAAATTGATGCAGGATCATGGTTACAAGCAGTGTGTTACAAATGCAACTACAGAAAAAGGAACATTAATTGACCATGTCTGTCAGAAATTTGGACTGTGTGCTGTCATAAGTCCCACTTACTACAGTTATCATGAAGCAGTTAGTGTGAAATTCTGAAATTATTTTCACAAGTCAAGTTTTGTATTTATAATATACTATTATCTTTACATGTGATAATTAGCTTACACTGCACACTATATAAGTGTACTGGCTTATTGTTTCAATACAAATTGAAAATGACATTTGCTCAATTTAAAAGAGTAGCAAGAGTAAGGAAGTTAGCAAGCTAGATTAGAGGCAAAATAAGAACCATCACGCTGAGTCAATTACAAGTCGGGTCACAAGCTACAGGGGATTAACAATCAAAGAAGGAATGCCTTAATCACAGTTCATTGGAAATTATTTGGACTTGATTTGTGAAGTGACTTGTGGTGACTTGATTACAACTCTACAAGTATGATAGCAAGTAAGGTTTTAAAGTAAGATATCAGACGAGGTAGTATGCAAGCTTTAAGAGGATAGGATGCAACAATTGAGAAAAAAATAAGTAATGAAAATAACAGGTTTAAAAAGATGCAGGATATGAGGAAAAAAAGTTAAAGTACACAAGATAAATAGGCTATTAGGTATAAAGATATAATTCAAAACCAGCAGGCAAGAGATAGTATTTACATCTAAGGCAACAAATAGATAGAAATAGATAACAAATACAAACTTTATTAATGTGAAATGTTTGGTATTTGATCAGGTGCATGTATAGTGTATTTATAATGTGTGAATTAGGGGATTGAAATCCTATAACAAGGTGATAGTGGTCCTGTTGTATGAGTTGGTCATTGAAATGTCATTTGCTTATTAATTTGGTAGATATATCAAATGCATACTATCAAAACATCAGTCAACAGAGTTAACCAAGATATAAGGCAAAATAAACATGCAAAAGAAGTAGGCAAGATATATGGCAAAACAAACAGGCAAGAAAGTATACAAGATATAAGGCAAAATAAACAGGCAGTAAGAAGACAAGATATTTAGGCAAAATAGACAGGCAAGAAGGTAGACAAGATATAAAGCAAAATAAACAGGTAAGAAAGAAGACAAGATATCAAGCAAAATAAACAGGCAAGAATGTAGTCAAGATATAAAGCAAAATATACAGGCAAGAAAGTAGCCAATATGTAAGGCAAAAACAAACAGACAAGAAATTAGTAGAAAGATACATGTATAAGGCTGGAAAGGTAAAATGAGCTATAAGTTTTGAGGCTTTGCATGGTGGAATATCGATATTGTTTCGGTTTGCGGTCACACCATGTGTTTATCTCAACTAACGAGAGGTTAGTAAAATGAGCTGTTATACTGAAATGCTTTGTGGCATCTGTTAAGGATTATGCAATTCAGAAAATCTTAATTTTTGGAATGCATCTTGTGGCCTTAATTGCCACACTATCTGGTTGCGGGCTTGACGATCATAAGTCTGGCTTCAAGTTCCATTTTGGCACACCCTGTCAAAATGTCACTATGGGGGGTGGGGGTATGAGCTGGAGACTTTTATCCACTTCTTATTTGCTGCTTTGAGATGTACCACCATATACTTCCCGGAACTCTGCTATGGTCCAGTCATTTCGATGACTATGAAGCAGTGAGCCAGTCTTCAGCTTTACTTTGCCTGTGTATTCCTTTGATGGATTCTACCAGGCCAGCTTGATAATAAACCTAGATGACTTACACCAGACTTGTTGAATTCTATCTGCTTGGACCAAACTGGTTCAATGTGATCTCAAGATTATTTTGATCAGACTGGTTTACTGCTGTTCCTATATGGTTTGGACCAGACTGGTTAAGTGCTCTTCCTAGATGGCCTGTGTACCAGACCAGTTCACTAATCTTCTGAAATGACTGGGACCACACTGGCTGATTGCTCGTCCTAGATGGTTGGGACCAGACTAATCCAGTGATCTGCCTAGATAGCTTGGAACAGACCAGTTCACTGCTCTTCCTAAATGACTGGGACAACACTGGCTGAGTGCTCTTCCTGGATGGTTTGGACCAGACCAGTTTAGTGCTCTTCATCGACGCCTTGGACCAGACCAGTTCACTTCTCTTCCTAAATGACTGGGACCACACTGACTGAGTGCTCTTCCTAGATGGTTTGGACCAGACCAGTTCACTGCTCTTCCTAGATGACTTGGACCAGACCGGTTCAATGCTCTTTGTAGATGGTATGGATCATACTTGTTCAGTACTCTTCCTTGACGGTTTGGACCAGATCAGTTCACTGCTCTTCCTAGATGGCTTGGACCAGACCAGTTCAATGCTCTTTGTAAATGGTATGGATCATACTGGTTTAGTGCTCTTTCTAGATCTGTGATGTGCTTTAGAAAAGTGAATTTGATTAGTAAATTTTCTACCTATTCCTACTGACAAATTTTGGATGGAAAAATGACATTACAATAGACTGTATTGTTAGTGACAGACCGTTTGAACAGTGCAGAATGAGTTTTCATCTTTTTCCGCTGCTTATTACGGTTTTACCTTCAAGTGAGAGAATATTTTTGTAAAAATTTGTATTTTCATGATTTAACACTTTTCATCTGCCCAAATGTTAAATAGAAAAATGAATTTGTCAAAGTTGTTTTGGGATCTTGTACCCCTACTTTTTTAAAAGCTTGCCTGTATCCTTTATAAAGTCAGTTTAAAAATTCATGCAATATTTGTAACTGGTTTAGTACGGTATTCCGGAGGTCGCAGGTTCGAATCTCGCTCCTGCCAGTTTCTTTGTTCACTTTGAAAATAGTTTAGTGTGTAGTAGTTCTCCAAGTACTAGTATGTATTATCCCAAAAAATGTCGGATTGTATCCACAAAGGTATATGAAGTCTAATATACTAATAGCAATGTACAGTATGTTGGATGAATCATGGCATTTTAAAACATAAAAATGACTCATTTGTTCTGTGTTTAATGTTTTTTGTATTACTGCAGTTAACAACTACCAATTGCTGCAATCCATATATGAAATCAGCTGGGCGATGATGTCATCATTTACTCCCTATTGTCATCTTTGCTGTAGTCATCACACGTGAACATGTTTAATGCTTCTCTACTTTGCATGTAGCTCTGTGTCATCCTTTCAAGGTGTCAGTAGGTGGCCACTTGTAAGGTGAGTACTTAGGAGTTTTTTTCTAATGCAATGAAATTGTGATGCTTTGCATTTGATAACTGGACAGCAACATGGGCAATTCTATGGTACAGCATCATGGCTCAGAAAATGATTTTTGTTAATATCTACACGTAAATACCACAAAAATAAACTTAGTGTTAAATGAGAGAGGAGTGAAAGTGGCTATCGGCTGAGTAATATTTCAACTGTACTTAATTTGATCAACTGTATTTTTCAACAAATGTTTTTGTCAGGAAACAGGTAGTTTTGCTTCCTGTAATTGTACAAAATTTCATGGGAGTCTCGGCCTCGCTTACAAATGACTCGATTATTTGTTTACAATTTTTGGTTTCGAAAAAGGTATTTGCAGCATATACAACCAGCATATACAATTTCTATGAATTGTTTTTACCATGAATCAAGGGATGTAATTCTGTTACCGTTCTTGTGTAATTCCATTACCGGTATGAGTCTGATAAAATGTCAGTTAGTACAAAAATAGAAAGAATTTCTTTAAAAAGTTTTTGGTTGCAGATAATCCCTGATTTTTAAATCACTTAAATTAATAATTGTGTTAATTAATTGAATAATTGAAAAAGCATTTTTTTTTTCGTAAAGAAAATGTTGAGTTTAGCTTTATCATACCATGGATAACCACCTAGCATAAAACATCTTTTGATATGATGCTAACTCTTCATTTTTTTCACAACAAAACATAATTTTGTTACCGGAGAATTACCCATATGCTTATTAGTGTCACTAACTGTTCAATACAATACAGATCTGGATTTGCTATCTTACTTGTTGAGATCCTGAATTACTTTGTCTCAGGATCACATCTTAGATGTTGACATTCTGACATAATTTTACTCGGGATTACAATATTTTGAGATAATTTACTTGGGAGATGATGACCTCAACATAATGCATAACTTGACTATGCTACAGGTATAGCACTCATAGTGTGATGCGAACATTGTCATATGATTGTATTCACACACACATAGGCCTACACATTCTAATTATGTGATTTCTTTATTCTGCATCTTCTGTAGCAAGTCTTCATCTCCGCATCAAGGCAAAGAGGATCTACTTTATCTTCTGAGTGCAGAACTTTGATTTGAATTTTTATTTCAACTTCAAGGTGAAGGGGATCTACTTTATCTGCTCAAATCAGAACTGTGATTTGATAACACTGGACAATTATAACTATAGTGAGTCTTCATTTAAACTTCCAAGGCGAAGGGGATCTACTTCATTTTCTCAGTGCAGAACTTTGATTTGATAGCACCTGACATTACGACTACAGCGAGTCTTCATTTCAACTTCAAGGTGAAGGGGATGTACTTTACCTTCTCAAAGCAGGACTTTGATTTGATAGCACCTGGCATGACTGTAGCAAGTCATCATTTCAACTTCAACTTCAAGGTCAAGGGGATGTACTTTACCTTCTCAAAACAGAACTTTGATTTGATAACACCGGACAATTATAAATGCAGTGAGTTTTTATTTCAACTTCAAGGTGAAGGATATCTACTTTACCTTCTTGGTACAGAATTTTGATTTGATAACATCTGCCACTTATGACTACATTTCAAAGACAAATATGTATCTTTAAACCTTTACAGAAATTAGACAGGAGCAGTTTCCATAACATGTATAAATAACAAATTGTGGTTCTGAAAAATAGATGTCTTTATGGTTATCCATGACAGCTTCACTTACATAAAGTACCCTTTCCTAGGGGAACCATTGTAATAACAAGGGTACTGTATATAATTCTATTTTACGGGAATATGTTAAATCTTGGAACATTCCGTTTCGTTTTTGCAACTCCTTTTTCTTTAAAGAACAAAGAATGTTTAAATCATCCCAGACCCATTACCCTATCCGCAAAAACATAAAGAAGTAAAACAAAAAATATGAATTGATAGACATTACAAAATATGGACATGCTGTGTTTACACATGATTTTAATACAGAAGAACATGTGTTCCTAATTTGAACAGAAAGTATTCCTATTAAAATATTTCAAGCATTCCAATTTTTGACACACACATCCTAAGTTAAATTTGTGGTTAGTGTGAAATTGTGAAAAATTAAGTAATTTTTTGTGCATACACAGTGTAAGCCACTTTTCTTTCTTTGTTTACACAGTGTATATGAAGTATCGGAAGATACAAAATATAGCACTTTTATACCTACTGGGTCTTTACATAATCATTTGAGATCGTACATGTGAACTTTAAAATAATGCTTTTGTATAATTCTTTTGGGGGAGAAGTTGTTGATAATATCAAGCTCAATACTGTTTGATGTGCAGTTACATATATTTGCCTAATTAAAATAGAGTTTCAGTAAAGAGTTTGATTTTTGAAGTTTAAAATGAGTTGATTAAGTCATTGAATACTTTCATAAAAAAGTGGCTATTTTGTATTCTCAAATTGCAAATTGGAGATTTGTTTATTTAACAATGAGATTATTTTTACTCAAGGTCTTATTTCGGATGTACCTAAGTCATGGCAATGTCTGAAATGCTCTCAGCATGTAAAGGATAGGCTGTATTGATTTTTTAATGACTTTACTTGGTTGCATTACAGAGGGAACTTTGCCTTTTCTTTACTTTCTCATCAAAAAATCTCTTCTACATTCAGTGTTTGAGCTGTTTTACATTGAATAACATTTATATATTTTCATATATCCCTTTTGAAATTTTGTTACCGTCTAAACAATTACACACAAAAGGTGACGTCAACAATTACAGTATCAAGTAGTTTTCTACAATAAGAACTGATGAAATGCAAGAAGCTGCATTAAGAGTTTTCGTTTTGTGAATTTTACATCATTTGCTTAAAATCTTTCTGATTTCCCCTTTAAGTCCCCATGCAAATGTTGTTCAGCTCAGTGTTGCAATGAATGTTATTGAGAAGGTCATGATATTCAAAGACATCTTGAAAATAGTAAGTTTCTGTATGCTTTAAATTATCTGACATTACAAAATAGTGTACAATGTGTACCTTTAGCACTTCCCATCAAAGACCCACTTCTTAATTCTTATTCCCGCCTATACTTGTGTGTATGTTTTATTGTAAATTTGAGAGAGGTTACATCCTTATGTTGTCATTTCCAACTGTCATTGACAATCACATCATTTGCAAGGGGAAGGGAGGCATTATGATTCCTTACATTATCTCACTTTGCCAGGAAGGCACACGGGGTGCCGGAAGAAAATTCAGAGGAAAAAAATCGCCTGAACTTGTTTTGGCACAAGTGCACGCATTCTTCTTCCTAGTTGTGGGAACATACATTGGTTGTAGATAGATGTTGTGGGGATCAAAAAACATGGGGAGGGATCAAGAACTCGATTCTAGTTTGCCTAACAAAAACTTCCCGACAACACGGTCCCTGCCAGGGCAATCTCAAATATGTGTGAACGTACATAGGTATGGTTGTAGGGTAGGTACAACAATGGAGACAATGCTACCCCACGAGGGGTCTTTAGAAATCAACCTACCCCAGAGAGTAAACGCTATGGCTTTTGAGATTTAAATTGGGACAAAGGGAGAACAAAAGAACAGAAGTAAAGTACACAATAGAGGTACCCCGTATCTATAGGTAGGTGTGTGGGGGGGTGGGGTGGTTACAGCACTGCCTGTGTTCCTTATTTTCTTTGTTTTGACCAATTAAAATGAAGATATATTATTATCATATTGATTAAACCCTTTTGCAATTTTACATTTTCTTGACCTTATACTTGTTCAAAACGTTTAGGTACGTTTATCAAAGAAGTGCAACTTGTCCGAAATTTTCCACAAAATGTGACCTCTAAAATACTTTTGCCAGGAATTTTTTTAAAGAACCCGTCCACCGTAGTAGATCATTTTTTCAGGGCGAGTGGGGGCGCTATACAATAAAACTCGAGAACGCGATTCTCTCGCGCGATCATACTTCATAAAACCTCCATGAACAGTGTCTCTATGATCATATATATATAGCCTAATCGGCATAGGCTGGAAACAACCCGTGTTGAACATAGTTTTCTATACGATTCTTTAATTTTTCTTTTTATGAATGAAAACACTTTCATGTTATATTTGTCACAGCCTGCACTTATGTAAAGTTTTGATAAGGGCGTTCCTTTCTATTTTTATAGTTCCTATTTTTGGCTCCTGACTGAGAAAAAAACAACCTTTTTTTATGCCGCCGACCCTGTTTCAAATTATTTACCAAGAAAAAAATTGAAATAAAAAACAATCTTCCCAGTTTCGTTAAAAAACGCTGAAAAATAATGTTCAATATTACGTAACAGCTGTACGTGCATTCATAACGGCACGAACAGCTCTGCGCTAATTTTGTTTGTGTTTTAAGTTGCCTAAGAAAATGTATATTTTTTGCATTTCAATAACCTTATGCCAGAAGTTGCCTAAATGGCATAATTTTTTTAATTTATTTAAAATTGTGAAAATGAAAGTTAATTCAGAGCAACATAGTCATATCATACATTGAACACTTTGCATCATTTTATTTAGCCTGATGTACGTTAAACAGAACCAACTGGGCACATGAATAACCCGGGGTTGTTTAAAAAGGTTAAACAGCGTTTTCTCTGTGTAGAACACTTTTAAAAGTCGTTTTTCTGATACGAATAAACACTGCTATGAACTGTTCGCCAATCGGAATGACCTAAAATTATAAATGAGAAGATTTAGGAGCGATTGACATTTCAATCATAGTACAATCTTTATTAGGCACTTTAGAGATTTGTACTTTTTGTGGGCGATGGAAAAACAAATAGAATCAACACATCAGAGATTGGGTTGCTTTTCCAGGCGGACATACCGACATCAGCGCATAATTATCCATTCGTGATTAATATAGGAAGATGTCATCACTAAGAAGTACAACAAATCACTTCAACGATGAAGAAGAACACACTTTTAAAATAACTTTTTTTAACAATTTATATCAACTGAAATGCGTGTCTGGGCATGAATCTTGCATTGAGATGCATTCGTTCTATCCCACGAGACCAAAATTATTACGTAAAATGAGGATGAATCATAATACAAACCACAAGCACACATTGCATCATAGCACTCACTTTTAATAACAAAATATCCATCATTATCTATTATGTCTTTCCATATTCAAATTCAAGATCACTCTGGAGGTTTATACCTTGTCACTATAGCAAACGATTTCTTAACTTTGTTCCTTTTTATTCAAACTAACAAATAATGTAAAGTATTTTAACAAGATAACTTTAAGTATTAATTAACAAACGCTACAAACTGAAATAGAAACAAATTAATGCTCCATTTCGTTCGCATGCGACCCCGTCTGATCTGAAACAGGGACCCCGTTAATGTTGAATTGCGCCCTCTGTTGACAAATTAATGAATAAAATGGAGCTAATAATTATTTCATCACTAGTACAGTCGGCAAAAACGCGTCACACAAAACACTCTTTTTAACAAAAACGAAACAACCATTAATCAGTCTAAAAACCATTATTGAAACTGTCAAAACATTGTCACACTCTAAAAAAAAGTAGTTGGGGCTGAAATTTAATTCATATTTTTGTATTCATTTTTTTTACATATAAACATATTTGCAACCTAACAAAAATTGTACAATTGCCGCTTTCGGTCTTGAGATATTGCATTTACAAAATATAGATTTTGGACTTCGAATAATTGTACTTTGGAATGACGTCAAGTGACAAGTGTTGACTGCATCATGCTTATACACTCCATTTTTTCACATATAACACATCCCCGTCTGTATAGAAACAAACATTTACCCGGACTTCGGTACATATTGCACTTTTAAAATAGCACATTTAAGCTGACGTCATATGACACTTGATGACGTCGGTATGACTTCACCCTATTTTTTTAAATAGATATTACAAATCCTTATCTGTCAAAAAAAAAAATTCGGTCCGATTGTGCGTTGAATTTGGTGATATTAGACTTTGAAAATTGCACCTTTAAGGTCACGATTTGTGATGATATCATCATGACGTCGTCACTTGGGATACATTAGTATTTGACTATTTTTATGTGCAAAGATATTAGTTGATATATAATGCAGCATTATGTCCAAATTAGAATGGAAAAGAAATTGAGCAAACTTTGAAATTGCGTAAAATATAAACTGATGAGGTCTTCATGACGTCACTTCATATCTCGAATTTAATAGCCATTTTGTATGTGTCCACCTACTTTCATTGCGATCGCACGTTGTCTTATATGTGTTTATAAAAACTACAATTTCAAATTACTTTCAAATTATAGATGACGTCACGTGACATGTGATGACGTCATCATGACGTAAAAGTTCGGCACACATTCTGAGCAGTTGGTCTAAGTGTTTGCCAAGTTTAAAAGTAGCCAAACTGGCCGGTAAGAAAGAAAACGTTTACAAATGCTATCGGCAATAGTCTAGCGACTTGAAAAAAGACTAGAAATCAACCTTTTTATAAACAGCATGCACATTTAAGCCATGGTTATCCGCCCTTGCCAGAATTCCTTTGTGTTATATTGAATTTGGTCAAAATTTTGAAATGGCTGTTATTTCTTACTTGAGTGAGCCACGATCATGAAATTTTGGAATTAGGTAGAGAAAAATTTAATGTATACATTTTTATAATGGGACCGACCCTGACATGCGTTAAAAAAAAACCACATTTTTGATCATGTCATCTTGACGTCACACAATTGTTCCCTTTTAGGACATATCTTTGAGACATACCAAAGCTATAACAAAAAGAATTTTGAAAAAATCTTGTTTCGTTCGCTAGATATATTGAAAAGAATGTAACGATTTTAAAAATTCAAAAATTCATAATAAATCACGTGATGACGTCATCATGACGTCACTCTTCGGCATACAATTTCAGCTTAGGGTCTATGTTTGTGTTAAGTCTGATTAAGATCTGATGTTTAGTGACCAAAGTGCCGTGCACAAAATTCGTGTACAAAGTCTATGGGATTTTGGTCAGAACTAAAAGAAGAAGAAGAAGAAGAAAAAAAAAAAAAATCAGAACAAAAACAAAGCCTTTTCCGAAGGATTTCGGAAAAGCCAAAAATCAGAACAAAAACAAAGCCTTTTCCGAAGGATTTCGGAAAAGCCAACTAGGACTCTATGTCTCTTCGCTGAACAGAACATAGGGCTTTTCCGCATTATTTTTTTATGATGTCACTGCGATTTTTGCTTGCTTGTGACAAGTCTGCCTACCCACCAGGCTTCATGACAATTAGACCCACCAATTTACATGTCTTACGAGAAATTATGCCTTTGATGACGTCATTATGATGGTGCACATATTTTGCATTTTTTTGTTACATATGTAGGACCTAACAAACCTATTACAAAAATAATTTCGATATTAGCATGTTCTGTTAATGAGATATGGCTTAAAGACATTTTAAGGTTCAAAAACTTTAAAACTACTATAATTTCGTATGATGATGTCATCGTGACGTCACCTCAATTTTCATCAACAACAAATGCTTGCCTACCAACATACTACGTTTGAGCGTAATCGGACCTACGATTCTCTAGATACGGGCCATTGAAAAATGCACATCTAAGATGACATCACGTGATGCGTCATCACCCCGTCACTCTTGGGCATACAATTTCAGCTTAGGGTCTATGTTTATGTTAAGTCTATGGGAATTTGGATAGAACAACAAATTCATAGAAAATCAGCCGATGACGTCATCATGACGTCCCTTCGGATTTTACATGCTAGTGACACCATCTACCTACCTACCAATTTTTATGATGATCGGACCTACCCTTATATGTGTTTCCAAAAAGCACATTTTTGATGACGTCATAATGACGTCACACATTTTTATGTGAAATAATATAGAAGCTAACAAAGCTATTACAAAAAGAATTTGGAATTTAGCATGTTCTGTTGATGAGATAATATGGCTTTAAGAAACTTTGAAGTTCAAAAACTTTAATATTACTGTAAAATCGTATAATGACGTCATCATGACGTCACCTCAATTTTCATCTATAAATCGAGCTACTATACCAACATACCAGGTTTGAAGGCAATCGGACGTACCGTTCTCTAGGTATGGGCCCTTGAAAAATGCACCTTTAAGATGACGTCACATGACACGTGATGACGTCATCATGACGTCACGTTTCGGCATACATTTTCAGCTTAGGGTCTCTGTTTGTGTTAAGCCTGATTAAGATCTGATGTTGTTTAGTGACCAAAGTGGCCCTTTACAAAATTCGTGTACAAAGTCTATGGGATTTAGGATAGAACTAAAAAAATCATGGAAAATCAGCCGATGACGTCATCATGACGTCACCTCGGATTTTACATGCTAGTAGCATTATCTACCTGCCCACTAATTTTTATGACGATCGGACCTACCCTTATATGTGTTTCAAAAAAAACATTTTTGATGACGTCATGATGACGTCACCAATTTTCCCATTTATGTGAAAGAATATAGGAGCTAACAAAGCTATTACAAAAAGAATTTTGAATTTAGCATGTTCTGTTGGTGAGATATGGCTTTAAGAAACTTTTAAGTTAAAAAACTTAACAATTACTATAAAATCGTATGATGACGTCATGACGTCACCTCAATTTTCATCTATAACACGAGCTAGCCTACCAACATACCAGGTTTGAAGGAAATCGGACCTACCGTTCTCTAGATATGGGCCCTTGAAAAACGCACTTTTAAGATGACGTCACGTGTCACGTGATGACGTCATCATGACGTCACTCTTCGACATACTATTTCAGCTTAGGGTCTATGTTTGAGGTAAGTTTGGTTAAGATCTGAGGTTTTTTTAAGACCTAAAGTGCCGCCGACAAAATTTGTGTACAAAGTCTATGGGCTTTTGGTCAGAACTAAAAGCAGAAGAAGGAAGAAGAAAAAAAAATCAGAACAAAAACAAGGCCTTTTCCGACTGGCAGTGTCGGAAAAGCCAAAAAAAGAAAATCCGAACAAAAACAAGGCCTTTTCCGACTGACTCTGTCGGAAAAGCCAATGGTCATAATGATTTTGAACAGAACCGATTGAAAAGAACCAAAATGCCTGTATTTAATGAAGGGTATGATAATATGGATGCCTATTTGGGTAGATTCGAAAGGTGTGCTGTAACGGCCAATTGGCCGCAATCAGAATAGGCCATTACCTTAAGTAGCTTATTACTGGCAAAGCATTGGAGGTGTATGCACGTATGCCATTGGCACAAGCTAATATTTACGATGAATTGAAAGCTGCACTTCTTCACCGTTACCAGCTGACAGAGGAAGGGTACCGGGAAAGTTCCGCAATTCTAAACCCGAGCGTGGCGAAACGTATATGCAGTTTTTAGAGCGTTTGCGAAATTATTTCCAACGCCGGGTCGAGTTAAGTGGCGCACCAAAATCCTTCGATAGCGTAGCTGACTTGATTTTGCGCGAGCAAATTTTGGCTTCGTGTAGCAAGGAACTTGCGTTATATTTGAAGGAACGTAAGCCAAATACTGCGTCGATAATCAATCAATCAACTCGATATATATTTTCACATTGACATCCTCAGTAACAATTCATATGCATATAAAGGAGAAAATATATATGTATATGTATATACAGAGCGTTCTTCAAAGACAATACGTAGCATTAGAAGATGTCAACATGCAGGAAAACGGTGAAGCAATGCTTTTGTACCTTTCCCTGGGACAGGACAAAAACTACACACGGACAAAGTCAGGACAATAGAGAGACCCGGTACAGTATGTTACATGATAACTAAGCAAATCAGTAAAACAAAATTGTAAGCATGTGTTGATCATCGATTTCTTCAATTTTTGGGCAAATGAAACCACAGTAGTACCGGTACAGCAGCTCCCAAGTGTATCGGAGGTGCTCGCATAGTGGTTCCTCCATGCTCGTAGCAGCATCTCGGGTAGGGCTTGTATGCTGTAGTTCCAGCCGTCCAGGGGTTGATGTTGTCCAGCGGGAACCGTCTGGGAAGGTAATAAACGCCCCAGCAGGGACATGCCGTCCCGCCTCCGGTGGCGTTTGGCTGGAGGTGCCCTCGACGGCACCGGCCGTGGACGGCAAGTCCCGGCTGCCGGTGGCGGTCTGAGGCCGCTCCCACTGGCAGCCGGCTTCAGCTATGGGCTTAGTCTTCTGCATGGCGCCGGTCCAATGTCTCTTCCGGCCGCTAGACTAACAACCTTCGGTTGAGGGTGGTCCGGACGAGGAGTGGTGGCGCGAGGCTGCTCTGTTGGCAGCTGGCCTCGGCTGCAGCCTTCGTCGCTGGTTAGTGAGTGACGCGAGGCTGCTCCGAGCGGCAGCTGGACTCGGTTGCAGCCTTCGTCGCCGGCCGGGGAATGGCGCGAGGCTGCTCCGGTTGGCAGCTGGCCTCGGCGGCAGCCTTCGTCGCCGGCCGGGGAGTGGTGTGAGGCCGCTCCGGTTGGTAGCTGGCCTCGGCTGTAGGGTTGGTCGCTGGTTGGTGAGTGGTGCGAGGCTGCTCCGAGCGGCAGCTGGCCTCGGCTGCAGCCTTCGTCGCCGGCCGGGGAGTGGTGCGAGGCCGCTCCGATTGGCAGCTGGCCTCGGCTGTGGGGTTGGTCGCTGGTTGTTGAGTGGCGCGAGGCCGCTCCGAGTGGCAGCTGGCCCCAGTCGCAGCCTTCGTCACTGGCTGGGGAGTGGCGCGAGGCCGCTCCGAGTGGTAGCTGGCTTTGCCCCCGACGGGATGGCACTCTGCAGTGGTGTCGAGGAATTCGAGTTCTTCGTCGCTGGCAAACAACTCGAGCTCATCCTGCAGCACGGATCCTACTAGCTGGACCCCACTGCAGACGCGCTCATGTTTGGCCCAGATATCAGACCGGTAGCAGGCCTGTCCACAGCCCTTCCCGCATCGGTAGGGCTTAGTTGGGTGTGTCTTCTCGCAGGAGGTCAATCGATGACGTCGAAGGTTGGTCTTCCTCGTGAAGGTCCTCCCGCACTGTTCGCACCGTACCTTGTCCATCCTGCAAGGGGAAGAAGAAGAAAGGTTATTTAGTATCTGGGGGGCTTAACCACGGGCCGGCCATGCCTTGTTTTCTGTACAGGCTCCGCAGCGACCTCAGTTGGTTCAGGGTCTTTCACCCTAACGCATTTGCGTCTGGGTACCCCCACCCGCAGCGAACCAGCAGGCTCTACGTCCCCCCTGGTTGACGATTTTCCCCCCATCCAGAGGTTGGGTTCAACGGTTTTAGCTCCGAGCACCGCTTTGGTCCACCATTCCGCCTGCACTTCCCCCAGGTAGGGCTTGAGACGGTTGTAGTGCACCACCTTCGGTTTGGAGCGAGGCGACTTTTGGATTCGGTAGGTCACATCATCAATTCTCGAGAGCACGATGAAGGGTCCGTCCCACCAGCACTGTAGCTTAGAAGTTCTTCCCAGCTTTCTTTGGGGGTTGTGCGGGTCCACGGGTTCGTCAGTTTCCTCTTCAGGGGGTCCAACCATCAAGTCTAAGGGTTCGGCGTCATCTTTGTGCTCTCATGCCTGGCAGAGCGGTAGGCCATCATCAGGTATGGTAAGTGCTCATCCCAGTCGTCCTGTTTCTCCCTGACGAAGACACTGAGCATGGTTTTGAGCGTGCGGTTGAACCGCTCCACCATACAATCAGACTGGGGGTGGAACGGCGTCGTACGTGTCTTGTGGACGCCCAACAATTGACAGACATTTTGAAACAGCGCTGCCTCAAACTCCCGCCCCTGGTCGGTGTGGATCTCAAGAGGAACTCTGAATCGAGTGATGACCTGCTCGACCAGAACTCGGGCTACAGTCTCGGAGGTCTTGTCGGGGATGGCGAATGCCTCGACCCATTAAGTGAAGTAGTCGGCGACGACCATGATGCTCGTGTTTCCCAGCTTGGTACTTGGAAGCGGTCCGGTGATGTCGATGGCAATCCATTCCATGGGGGCCCCCACCATGTACTGTTTGAGGGGAGCTCGCAATGGCTCGGGGGGAGACTTCTTGGATCCACACTTGTGGCATTTTCTACACCACTCCTGGCGCCTCATTCCCCTCCAAAAAATGGGTGCTTGCCGGAGACGGGCCACTGTTCTGGCTGTCCCGAGATGGCCAGATGTTCTGTTGTCATGTGCTAGGCGCAGGACATCGGCAACCTTGGCCTGTGGAACCACGACCTTCCAGGCTGAGTCATGCCCCTCGTCCTCTTCCCACTTGACCTTCAGAACTCCATCCACCAGCTGGAGTGTGTCCCACTTAGCCCACCAGAATTTGGTTCCTTCATCCAGCGCCGAAACTCCCTTCCATGCTGGCCTGGGACCCCCGTTCTCCAGCCAACGCAAGACATGTTGCAACTCTGCGTCTCCCTCCTGTGCCAACCGGATTTCAGGAGCCGCCCATGCCCTTACGAGCCCATCGACATCGTCGGATGTCCCTGCCATGTCGTCATCAGCTTTGACTTCACCCGCTGGTGGATGTTGTTGACTTCTGGTGTTTCCCCTCCTCTCTGCTGGGTGCTGCAGGACACAGCAGGAGTTGGTCGTTTCCTTTTCCGGGTCCGACTTCCTGTAGCACTCTTGCTGTTCGTGGAGGGATCTCCCGCATTGACCGCACGGAACTCTGGACAGCGCATCTGCATTGATGTGTCTTTTCCCTGCACGGTGCTTGATCTCGAACTCGAAACACCCCAGGCGCTGGATCCACCTCGCCACTTGACCTTCTGGCTCCTTGAACTGGAATAGCCACCGCAATGACCCGTGATCCGTTCGAAGTAGGAAACGCTTGCCGAGCAGGTAGTGCTTGAAATACTGAACGAAGTAAACAACGGCCAGGAGTTCCTTCCGTGTGGTGCAATAATTGCGCTCTGACTTGCTCAAAACCCGGCTGCCATAGGCGACCACCTGTTCTCCTTCTTCTGACCCCTGAGACAGGACAGCCCCAATGGAGCAGTGGCTGGCATCGGTGTCTAAGATGTAGCTCCTATCGGGTTTGGGGAAACGGAGGACTGGAGCGGTAGTGAGCGCGTCCTTGAGCTGTTCAAATGCCTGTTGACAGGCATCTGTCCACGCAAATACCCTGGCGTCTTTGTTGGTCAGGGCGTGTAGCGGCCGAGCAATTTCCGAATTGGTACGGTCCCCATCCCTGCGTCGATCTGGCTGGTCACAATGGCCACGGGACAGTGATCTCCTGACTCCAAACTAGGGTATACGACACCAATCCCTTTCCCCGCCCCCTTCATATGGGGCAGTTGGCCCCTCAAGACTGCTTCGTGGCCAGCTGGCACGATTGTGTTCTCGAGGATGTGTACTCTCGATACTGAATGCCGTTCCTTCTCATGAATCAAGGGGGTCTCGATTCCGTTGATTACTATGGCATCGTGGCCCCACTTCCACTGGCAGTTGCAACTAGACAGGTAGTCTATCCCCAGGATTGCCTCCAACTCGATGTCTGCCACGGTGCAGCTGTGACTGATGATTTGTTGCCCAACTTGGAGTCTGAAATCTGCCGTACCCCACGCCTTCATTGGACTACCATTCGCCATCTTTAGCGTGGGTGACATCAGTCGGAGCTCCGGATTCCCCTCTGTCATCTTTAACGACTCATACACCTGCCTAGATAAAATGATGGTCAGTGAGGCACCAGTGTCCAGCAAGAACCGAACAGGTATACCAGCAACCTGGCCCAGTACGAAACTGGGTCCCGGCTTCACCCTGGGGTTCTTTTTACGCCCTTGCTGTTCCTCTTCATTCACAAGTTGTCTGTTTCCTGTGGGCTCCCGTCCACCCTGCTCCTGTTTTCCGTTGTCGCCAAAATCCTGTCTGGGTCCCGTGCCCTTCTGCCCTTTACCCCCATTGACATTTTAGGACCGACCGCGCTTGGGGCACTCCCTCCGGAAGTGACCCCGCTCATGGCAGTGGAAACATTCCATGTTGGTCTTTTCGTCTCCCTGCAAGGTCTGTGGCTGTGGGACAACCACTCGCACCTCTTTTGCTCCCGGTCGAATGTTCTTGTTGTGCGCCTGGGACTCCAGGAAAGCTTCCATCTCCGTGGCCAGTGTAACTGCCTGAGCCAAGGTCTTCGCTTTTCCGGCGAAAACATGGCGCTTAAGCTGTTCGTCCCTAAGTGCATTGCGGAATGCCTCCACCGCCAAGTCCTCCCTGGCCTCCGTCGGCAGTCCTGGGTAGCTCTTGGAAACAAGCCGACGGATTGATTGCCCCAGTGCGCTCAGAGGCTCATCTCTTCCCCTCGTACGCATCGACAATTGGGCCCGGTAAAAGGGGAACCTGCGAACTGACTACAAAGCGTTGCTCAAAGTGTTCCATAATCGCAGGGAAGTTCTTACGCTGTTCCGGTGTCATGTCCGACAGTGCCTCCCGGGCCGCTCCTTTCAGGTGCGAAGCAAGAAACATTGCCTTCTTAGCTTCGCCCCACTCGTTAACCATCGACACACTTTCGAAGTGAATGAGGTAATCTGCCCATGACGTCGTGCCATCGAACTGGTCTGGGAGCATCATCAGTCTCCTTACTGCACCAGCTTTGTCTGCTCCCTTTCTTCCCTTTTGGGTTCCTTCCAGCAGATCGTGCTTTCCTCCTGCCCCATCATTCCCTCCAGGGGTAGCCGGTGGTATGCGGTCTGATGGTTCAATGCGTGTCCCTGCTTGCCTTTTTACCTCACTCGGATTTTGCGTTTCCAAGCAAGGCCCAGGGAAGTGAAACAGGGTTACGGCTTCTGGCCATCTCCAGTGCATTGGTTCGAGGGGGTATGCATCTTCGTTTTGTACAGGGGGGTCCTTCCCGGGTAATCTCGGTCTCGGCTTTTGGTGTGGCCGGCACCTCCTGCGTGGCCGGGGTCCGGACCTTTGGCCCATTTGCATCGGAACCTTCCTGGGTGGTAAGGATCCATATCGTCGATTTGGGTGCGGCGGATCCACTCTGCTAAGTAAGGATCTGCTTCATTGGCTTGTGTACAGCGGATCCTCTCCGAATGATAAGGATCCACCTCATTTGTTTGTGCACGGCGGATCCCCTCCGAATGGTAAGGATCCGCCTCAATTGTCACATTGCTATGGACTGGTTTGCGGGGAGAGGGACGAGGTGTACTCGTAGTTTTCTGGCCCCTACTGTAAATTGAAGTGGTTTCTCCCCGTGGGTATTCCTGGGTGGGGATTTCTAATTCCTGATTAACGGGCTCCCTGACTGGCCTAGCAAACTCTGTCCCCAGGTGCTGGCTATCATCACGCCCCCACAGGTCGCATTCCCACTTGTTTGCTACCCTCCCCGGAGTAAAACCCCCACTAAACTGTGGACCTTGGGACAAGAAAGATTGCAATTCATCTATCGTCACATATGTTTTTAGAGTCTCATCCGCGCTATGTTCCCTACATGTGGCCATAACGCCGATCCGTGTTCAAGCCACCGAGCAAAACAACAGTCAAAAATACCTGAATTTCCCGTCCAGATCATCCTACCGCTGCCACCAGTGTAGGGTGTCGATTGGGGTTGATCGGGACACAATCAATGACAACTCAGGCAATGATACTTCTGCTAGAACTTGCTTTATTCACAATTGGTAGACAGAGCAAAACAACACTTCTTTACATAACAAGCTCCAAAACATGTGACTCGTCACGCTATCCTACAAAAAACAACAAGATGGCTGCCGAGCCAGGTTGACCAAACTGTTCTTCAGGGCTCTTAGTTCGCACCGTGAAAGGTGTAGAGCGCCCTCCGTTGCCAGCCGGTCCAAGCGCTACAATATAAATAATAAATAGTAGTGGACCTAACACACTGCCTTGAGGGACTCCACAAGTGATGGACTGCTCTAAAGAATGTTGGGAATTGTAGGAAACAAACTGCCTTCTATCCAATACATAACGCTTGAACAAGTCCAAGGCCAGCCCTCGGACACCAAAATGCTCTAATGTATTTAAAAGGATGTCATGATTCACAGTATCGAAGGCCTTGGACAAGTCCAGGAAAATACCAACAGAAAACTGCTTGTTCTAGGCCGTGGGCCAAGGCCCAAAAAGAGCTTCTTTCGTAACGTACATAAGGAGGATGATTTCTTTTTGGTTTGTTCAATAGAAATACATATCACAGATAGTATTTGGGTTGTTCTTAGTTGTGAATCTTGTTTGTTAATAAGCACACCACTCTTAAACTTAAAAAGAAATATATTTCTTCTAACGGAAAGAGGCTGAAAAATGACTAGTCTGGCGCAGTTCACCGTGTGTATGTGACGTATGGGAGCCATACAATAGTCTCCACAGTACCGCGGCATTGTTTACGTAAATTCTGCAACCGCAGGAGACTACGAGAGAGCGATGCATCGATTTGGGTGCGGCGCATCCACTCTGCTAAGTAAGGATCTGCTTCATTGGCTTGTGTACAGCGGATCCTCTCCGAATGATAAGGATCCACCTCATTTGTTTGTGTACAGCGGATCCTCTCCGAATGGTAAGGATCCGCCTCATTTGTTTGTGCACGGCGGAATGTAAATGTTCTCCCTGGCATATCCGATCACGATAAAGTATCTGTCGATTTTGTGACGTCGTCTCAGAAAATAAAACAACCTCGGAGGAAATCCTACATATTCAAAAAGGGACATTTTGAAAAGATAAGTGACGACTTCAAGAAATACGTAGAAACTATCACTGAAAAAGTATATGACAACCTCAGCGTGGAGCAGTTATGGCGGAGTTTTAAACAAACATTCTTATCTGCGATGGACCAACACATCCCCTCTAAAATGATTAGGCCAAACAACAACCTGCCCTGGTTTAAAAGCACTCACAAACGTGCACTCCGGCAAAAGCGTAGAGCCTATAATAAGGCTCGGAAGACGGGCTTGGACTTGGACTGGGAAACATTTAGAAATCTTCGTCGATCATCAGATCGCGATTTGAGAAAATCGCGTAGTAACTATCTATGTGAAGTTGGCGAGAATTTAAAAACAAACAATAGCAAACCTTTTTGGAGATATATTAAGAGTCTTAGGAAAAGTTGCACCGGCGTATCGGCGCTTAACACAACAAATGGTATCGCTACCTCCCCATCAGAGAAAGCGAATGCATTGAATAATCACCAGAGAAAACTACCAGAGTTACCCATCTATGAGTAACTTAGCAACCCCACAAATGTACCCGATAACCATAACAACTGAGGGTATTTCAAAGCTCTTGAAGGAACTACAGCTACACAAATCACCAGGTCCTGATAACATCACATCAAGGGTATTGAAGGAATGTGCTGATAGTATTGCCCCACTTTTACAGCAGATTTTTAGGAAGTCGTTAAGTACCGGGGATTTACCAGCATGGTTAAAGGCAAATGTAACACCAATATTTAAAAAGGGGAACCGTTCTGATCCTGCAAATTACCGGCCAATATCCTTAACATCCATTCCATGCAAGCTACTTGAACATATTGTGGCGCAAATTGCTATAGCAGGCGTAGTCAAAGAGGGCGCGCTAGCAGCTGCGGGCCCCTATATAAGGCCGCGGGGCAGTTGCCACATACGCTCTTGCCATATGCTCTCTTGCTGGACTGACTTGCTCACTCGCCAAGCACAAAGCACAACCATCTACAGGGAAAGACGGTAGGCACTAGCTGGCGGGGCTGACGGCGTGCTGGACGGTACGGTGAAGTCGGGCTGGGTTGGGGTTACGAAGTCCGCGGAGGCTACTGGAGGCGGAGCGACGTACAGCTATCTGCCGATGGTAACGGACGGAGCCGAGAGTGCGCGCTCACATACCCGCCGCCTCGAGGGAGGAGACTCGGGACGGTCGAGGACGGATAGTGGAGGCGGATTACGCGCTATAACGCTGGAAGAGGCGTACGGTTTCACGGGACTCGGAGGCTACTCCCCAGCCAGGCTTCGCCATGCTGCCCAGCACTGCCTTGCCGTAGCGCTTAGTGCGAGAGGCTACCAATGTAGAACAATTAATTGAGAGGCTCGGAGACCAATGGTTAATTATAAGAGGCTAAATTGTAATTCAACGGGGGTCCATCGCATGACATGTTCTGTGTTAATAAATCAATCAGTAATTGAGGTCCTTGACTCTTGTGTTGTTATTGGTCTGTCCTTGTCCATCTTAGAGGTTGAGAGGCGTGGGTGAGTGCTGCTACGCGTATGGGCGGTATATTTCCATCCAAACGGGCCTGCATTCCCGGCTGCTGGGGTACTGATCCTAAGCCAGAGGGTTGTTCGAGGGAGAAGGGACTGCGGATCGGGTAACGGAATAGCTCCCCGCCACAAATGGTGTCAGAAGTGGGATATTACGCCTAGCTACCACTTGCCCACGTCCTCATCCCTAGGAGACGAGGACCATTATTCAATAATAAATAGGACGCCTCAAATAGATAAAACCAAATTTATTTGAGACAGTAGACACAAACTAATAATGACGGACCAGACTGCTAAGGAACTTCAAGAGGAGGTTGACAGTCTCCGAGTGGACCTCCAAGGAAGGGAGGATGAGCTCCAGCGTTCAATGGAGGACAGCATAAGCCAGGAGGCTACAATAGAGCAATTAAGGAGTAGAATATCTCGACTGGAGGAGGCTTGGAAGAGCATAGGTCAGGGGACTTCGCTGGATTCAGGTTTGGACGCTGGACTTGCCTCCGTTTCCCAGGTGCAGGGCATAGGACGGGAGGCTACAGGAGGCGACTGGACGCCTCCAAGGAGTATCATGAAGAAGAATCAATCTTGGATGCCACAGGCACAATCTACTGGCATTAGAGGAGACATAACGCCACCTGTCGAGGCTATCGTTGAGATAACGAAGCCAGTGGAAGTCATAAGTGAACTAGAGAAAAGTGAAGGACCAGGCCGTGAAATAGGAGGCGCAGGAGCCTCTAATGAGACACCATGGCCTCTCAAACGAGACCAACGAACAATAGGAAACAGGCAGTTACAAGAGAGGCTGACAAAAGGTTCGGGTCGTCCAAAGATCGTCCCAGACCGCTTCGGAGGTAAACAGCCGTGGATAGACTACAGGGAACATTTTGAGTCATGTTAGCCAATGGATGGGACGACGAAGAGGCGGCGGTGTTTCTGTCGGCGAGCCTCCAGGGTCCGGCATTGAAGGTACTTCTTCACCATGGGGATGGAGAGAAGAAGAGGCATTCATACAGCGAACTTCTCAAGCTTTTGAACGGGCGTTTTGGACCAGGAGAGCGAGCAGAAAATTTCCTTCTAGAGTTAAGGAATAGGAGGCAGAGGCCGAAGGAAACCATACAGGAGCTTGGCCAGGCGGTACGCGAATTGGCGTCATTTTCGTACCCGGAGTTTACGGAAACTGCAAGGGACCGCCTCGCAAGAGGACACTTCTCTGATGCGATAGCTAGTCAGTCTATTCGAGAGGGGGTATTCAGGGCCAACCCTTCTACACTTGATGAGGCGATACGGGCAGCCTTAGCAACTGAAAACTTCGAGAAAATTGAGGCTCAAAGGAATGGGCCCAAGTTCGGCAACGGAAAGTGTAGGATGCTGGATGACACCGTGGAGGATGTCGATCCGCATGCCGCCGAACAACAGATGGACCAAACCAAGAAGAGGCGTGACACCAGGGTATACCGTTTCCGCCGGAGGCGACCTGCAATCCAAGGGGACCAGTGCTACAATTGTCGAGGACATGGACACTTTTCACGGGATTGTCCAGAAAAGAGGAATAAGTCGAAGTATCAGGGAAACTGCCATCAGCCTGTCCTACGACCCGAGGAGGGGCTGGAATCACAGCAGGGTCAACCGTCCATCTAAAACCAACTTCAGTTAGTAATTTACCTGAATCGGAACGGAATGTACTGGTACCAACAATTTCTCCTAAGAAAGGACTTTACGTGATGGGAAAGATTCGTTCCCTTGACATTCCGCTCCTTGTGGATACCGGAACCACTGATACAATTATTTCAGCCGAAGTTTATTACAGAATTCCAGCTGAAAGGCGGCCGAGATTGGAGACAGATGGTTTAAAAGTGGCTCAGGCGGATGGGACACCGATAGAAACTTTGGGCGTAGCGCAAATTGAGATACAGGTCGGAAGAACCATTTTTCCAGTACGTGCGGTTTTTGCAAAGGTTAAAGCACAAGGAATTCTTGGGATGGACTTCCTCATACCAACGGGAGGAATATTGGACTTTAAGACCTTGGAGCTTATGTTGCATGGAGAACACATCAAGTGCACAAGCCGGTGGGGCACAGCGTTATGCGCAAGGATTGTGGTAACCAGAACTACTGTCATACCGCCGGGACATGAAACATTATACCAGGGAGGATGGATAAATCAATTGATTCGTGTCATGTTGGCATAATAGAACCAGTCGAAGGAGGCGGAGTGGTCGCGGATAAGGGCCTTATACTTGCGAGGTCACTGGTGAACATGGATGGAGGTACACTACCGGTGCGGGTATTAAACCCAGGAAGGCAGAAGTGCGTTCTGCGATGTGGGGTCACCGCCGGCTGCCTCACACCAGTGGATGAAGAAGATATAGATGAGGCGCAACAGGTGGCTATGGAAAAAGGAACGAAAGACGTTCATGTCCCCGGACACCTTCAGGACCTCTGGAAACGCAGTGTTGAGGGGCTGGATACGTGCTATCATTACACCGTTGCAGGGTTGCTGTCAGAGTTCTCAGATGTATTTTCCGAAGGAGACCACGACATAGGGAGAAATGACTGGGTGAAACACACCATCGACACCGGAAGTGCTAGGCCTGTGAGGGAGAGACCGAGGCGACAACCCCCGTGTAATCAAAAGGAGATCGACAAGCAAGTGGATGACTTGTTAAAAAGAGGAATTATAGAGCCATCCGACAGCCCGTGGGCGTCCAATGTAGTTCTTGTTCGGAAAAAGGACGGAACCCAGCGGTTTTGTGTGGATTACAGAGGGCTCAATGAAAGGACAATCAAGGACGCTTACCCCGTCCCACGAATTGATGACACACTTGACGCACTAGCGGGGGCAAGATGGTTTTCAACCCTAGATCTTGCCTCCGGCTATTGGCAAGTAGAACTCGATGAAGAGGCGCAGAAAAAGTCTGCCTTTGTTGTGCGCGGGGGATTGTACAGCTGGAGGGTTATGCCCTTCGGTCTGTGCAATGCCCCTGCCACATTCGAGAGGCTCATGGAGAGAATAGTGCGTGGCCTCCAGTGGGAAACATTGCTCGTATATTTAGACGATGTTATAGTGTACGGACGAACCATCATGGAGGAAATCAACCGTTTGAGGGAGGTACTACAGAGGTTTCGTGAGGCTGGACTAAAATTGAAACCAGGGAAATGCCACCTCTTCCGAGAGCAGGTTAAGTATCTGGGGCATGTGGTGTCCCCAGAGGGAGTATCTACCGACCCAGACAAGCTGGAGGCGATAAGATCTTGGCCAACGCCGACAGACGTCCGAGGAGTGAGGAGTTTTCTTGGGCTAGCCTCCTACTATAGGAGATTTATAAGAGGCTTTGCTGACGTGGCACGCCCGCTCCACAGTCTAACTGAGAAAGCACGTGTCTTCCACTGGAGCGACGAATGCCAGGAGGCATTTCAAACCTTGAAGACTCACCTGCAGGAGGCGCCAATACTGGCATACCCAGAGGCCAGAGGCAAGTTTATACTGGATACAGATGCTAGCGGAGTCGGCATAGGAGCTGTGTTGTCCCAGGTGCAAAATGGGGAGGAGCGCGTCATAGCATACGCAAGCCGCACACTCTCCAAGCCCGAGAGGAATTACTGCGTGACGCGCAGAGAACTCCTTGCAGTTGTTGTCTACCTCAAGCACTTCAAGCAATACCTATACGGACAACATATAACGGTACGGACGGATCATGCGGCATTAAAGTGGTTGGTCACTTTTAAGAACCCGGAGGGGCAAATAGCTCGATGGCTGGAAGTGCTTGCCCTCACCCAATTGGGGTGTACACCTCATTATTTGGTGTAGTTTTAGTGCACATTTGGTGTACACCAATTGTGCACCAGCTTCATGCAAATGAAGTGACTACACCAAACATGCACCACAGAATCTTAGCCCTAATGGTACATACACCAAAAGTACACCACATATTGTTTGTTCTCAGATCACTGCACCACATATGCACCACATACTGTTTGTTCTCAAAGCATGGCACCAAATGTGCACCACATAAACTTAGATCTCATATTATAACCTTGCATTATTTACTACAGAAGCTTATAAGCTCTGGGCACTGCAAAGTACAGCAAAGTGCAGCTATGGGGTCCCTTACCGAACAAGACTGCTATAATGCATATGTAGCATTCACAGATGATTGCTAGATTTTACAGTCAATACAGCATTCTTGATAGCATGAAAATCTGAGCATTCCAAATAACATGTTAGCTCCAAAGCATATTCTACATTTGTACATATGCAAGCCTATATGGACAGACTGCAAATTGAATGCAGCATTTGTAAAATATAAGTACAATGTATCTAGCATTCTGTGGCTATAAGCACAGCCTGCAATGCAGCATTCCAATATTTCAATAAGAAGTACACAAGCCTATCATATTACTTAGCCTCCACAGTGCAGCCTGTATGAGCCACAAAGTCACATGACACTAGTGACCTTGCATACCAACGGTCAGTGTGGGAAATTTGAAATTGCAGTCAGTTGAATTTCAGTGCAGTGCAGTGCAGTGCAGTGCACTTACATTGTAGTCTTGCACGAAACTGTAGAAAACTGGGTAAAAATCATGGACATATAGGCCTATGATGCCTGCAGGCAATATTTACTGTTCATGTACACACTTAATCTGTACATAACATGTAAAAAATACACTGGATGATTGGCTGATCTTTGGAATGAACATGACAACTCAAACGCAGCATATGTCATGGTATATATGTCAACACACTCACAAGCTGTTCGTCAGTTTGTACATGTATGCGGTAAGTTAACAATTTTGTACTATATACCGGTATAGTGATACAAGTGGGAGGTGACATTCACTATTTTGGCTCAAATAATTTAATTTTGGCTTTTAATCTGTTAAGATGTCCCCATTGTTAGTGATAACAAAAACGGTATGACTTAAAGAATTGAATCAGCTGTCTATAAATTTCGAATGAAGGGGAACAATTTAAAATAATTGATGGCTTAATATAAGTTTATTTCTTAATTTCCGGTGAGCTGCTAAGATCATATGAATTGACATTGCAACATACAAGTATTGCATCATCACCTTGCAGTCAATCATTCCGATGCTATGACATCTTGAACATTTAATTTGGCGATTTTATGGCCATCATTTTATCAGAAGTATGATAAGCTTGGATAATGATTCTCCAAGCTTTTTCCATCATAGTGTCCAGAAGGTGTGCCGGCTAAAATGTCGAGGCCATGTGACCCTTGTTAAAGATTATAATATCGATTTTAACGGACAGTTTTTGAAAAATCATAAAATCATTTTGTAGACAATGAAAACGCATCCCACCTGGCTCTCATAGTAAAGTGCACATAGCGTGACGTCATTGTGTCTCGGGACTATCACACAATGCAGTTTTAATTTTAAAATATATCAGTTTAACATTTATTTGTTCTTATGAGCAAAAGATATGTATATTTTTATGGACATAACGATGTGCCCCCCATGCAGGCATACATGCCATATAGTGTTTTCTTGCCTTATTTTAAATTTTAAAAAGTTCATCTTCTTGCCTTTGGTTTGGACATCAGGCATGCAACTTTTCCTCTGATCAGCTGATTTATATACAGGGTGTATCCAAAAAAATGTCCCACTATGAAAAATTGCCTTTAAATTAATATTCTATAATTTTTTGAGAAATCTTTTACATAGATTGATAGACGATGGTTCAGTGCTTTTTTTGTGCAATTGCACATACTCATCATAATAATAATAATAATACAAGCATTTGTAAAGCGCCATCTTTGAGCACAGGCTAATTACGTAAATTGCGATACATCTGGTTTGCGCGAAAAAGTGCTGGGTTGAAAACAGGATCTGAGACCATGAAAAACAACGTTAGGTATGCCCTTTGTTTATCACAAATTGCCATTACTTTTGAATTAACCCTTTCACACTTTCAGTCCTCAACTTGTCTACCATTTCTTTCCTGGCAGATTTGGGCCCTCCTCAGCATATCGTACACTGCACGCCGGATCAAAGCTCTGTCCCTTCTGAGAACATTGACTTCTGCCGTTATGCATTCCTCAAGGTCGTCCAGGTCCCTAGGTGGAGTAACGTACACTTTTGACTTAAGATGACCCCACAAGAAAAAGTCAAGAGGGCTGAAGTCCGGTGACCTCGGGGGCCATTCCACGTCACGGTTTAGGGCAATCACTCGTTCTCCGAACAGTTCTGTAAGGCGGTCTGTTACAGTCCTCCGTCTGTTGGGTGGGGCACCATCCTGTGCCCACCATGCTCTCTGAAATCGGCTATTTCTGTTGCGACGATAACGGGGCAGTTGGTCAATGACAGGAACAATGTCCTCGTTAAGCATCTGCAGATAATGCTCACCGTTAATGTTATGGCGGAAGAAAAAAAGGCCGATAATTGAGCCATTGCCTCCCAAACCTATCCACACAGTCAGCTTGTGTCTGTCGTCACGACGTTGATACTGGAAATCAAGGGGAGCATGTCCACGAGGGCAGTACTCTCGGATATTGTGAGTGTTAACTGATGCATTGAGGGCAAAGCCTGATTCATCCCCGATGATAAGATTGTCCAAGAATCGTGGGGGTTGTGCAAGGAGCCATCTGCAGAAGCGCAGTCGTCGCTGTTGATCCCCAGGTAGCAGTTCGTGACGCTTAATCATCTGATAGGGATGAAAGTGAAGGTCAACACGAGTTATCCTGTTGAAAGTGGCTGATGGCAGCCCAAGACCATTGCGTCGGCTGCTGATTGTCTGAGCTCTCCCTTCTCCTGCCTGTTGCTGCTCAACGAGACGATTTCGGACAGCTTCGATATACAATGTATTCATATTTTATTTAATGCATTTCTACATATTTTAATATACATGTACTCGCAATTGTCTATTCCATCATGCCAAGCAATATAGGTATATCTGTCACTGCAGCATGTTAACTTTTTTGTAAATACAGTATGGCAAGCTTATAAAACCAAATTTACTCATTCTTTTTTGGTTTTTTGGAGACATTATTTCAGTTTTACTGTTTGTGTTGCCAAATCAGCTCAGGAATTGTGTGTAACTTTTGCTCAGGTATTCTGTACCCTTTACAAACAACAATTTTTAAAAGCATGTTCAAACTCTTGCCATGTTATAATTGAAAAAACAACAACAAAGTAATTAATATATATAGTTTGGCATTAATGCAACAATTTAGCCCGTCTATTTTTTGTTCTGAATAAATTCTTTATGTATCACTTACGGTTTGAAATGCTTTTGTTTACAGCTTTGTAGTATTACTTTTAAGAACATTGGGCTCAGCTACATGTACATGTACATGTATAGTCTTTACATTCATTTAAATGAAATGTGTGAAGAAGTTTAACATTTAAAAAGCAACATCCGCACCATTGGGTGCCGCACCAAAACAGCACCACTCGTGTGTGGTGCACTTTTGGTGCTAATTTAAATAATTGGAACGCACAATAAAATCCCATAAGGGTGCCGCACCAAAACAGCACCACAATTGTATGTGGTGCGGTTTTGGTGCTAATTTAAATAATTGGAACGCACCACAAGTGCACCCCATCAGCAAAATGGTGCAGTTTTGGTGTAAGGATTTAGTACTGCAGAAATCTAGCCCGCGTGCACCAAATCCGCACCATTGGGTGCCGCACCAATACAGCACCACTCGTGGTGGTGCACTTTTGGTGCTAATTTAAATAATTGGAACGCACAATAAAATCCCATAAGGGTGCCGCACCAAAACAGCACCACAATCGTATGTGGTGCGGTTTTGGTGCTAATTTAAATAATTGGAACGCACCAAAACTGCACCCCGTGTACAGTTTTCAGGTTGAAATTTTTACAGGGTGCACCAAAACAGCACCATTCACAAAGGTGGTGTCAATTTGGTGTACACCAGCTTTTGGAAAACACCTACACTAAAACTACACCATATGTACACCATATCTGCACTCCTATTGGGTGAGGGTGGGCAGTACAACTATGAAATACTGCATCGCCCTGGAAAGAAACACGGAAACGCTGACAGCCTGTCACGTCGACCATGCAAGCAGTGTGGACGAGTAGACGACGAGAATTTAGAGTCACCCGTGCCAGCGAATGTGAGAGTAGTTGTTGTCGAGCCAAACGTTACCAAAGAAGACTTGCGGGAGGGTCAGCTGAAAGACCCCTCCATTGCCTGGGTGGTACTTAGGAAAGAGGAGTCGGACCAGAGACCAGATTGGAAGAGCATGTCCTCCCGTACACCTGCGGTCAAAGTTTATTGGTCGCAATGGGGCCAGCTAGAGATGAGACAGTCAGTGCTATGTCGGCGCTGGGAATCGAACGACGGTAGGGAGGTAAAGTGGCAGATAGTCCTCCCAGTCAACCTTCGAGAGGCGAAGATGGATGAGTTGCATGGAGGGAAAACCGGAGGACATTTTGGAATCAGTCGTACACTTGCTAAATTGAGGTTGAGATATTACTGGTCAGGAATTGCTGCGGACGTGAGAGCTTGGTGCAGGAAATGCAATGTCTGTGCAAAACGGAAGTCACCCGCTCGGAAGAGGCGTGCACCACTCAGACAGTACCGAATGGGCGCAACAATGGAAAGGGTGGCGTTGGATCT
Organism: Hippasteria phrygiana; assembly: GCA_037893225.1. Classification (NCBI taxonomy): domain Eukaryota; kingdom Metazoa; phylum Echinodermata; class Asteroidea; order Valvatida; family Goniasteridae; genus Hippasteria; species Hippasteria phrygiana. Next base: position 128,582 of record JAZGUH010001195.1, read on the forward strand.
CGTCGGCCCAATGCCGGAAAGCGAAGGAGGCAACAGATGGGTGTTGGTTATAGCCGACTACTTCACCAAGTGGATGGAGGCTTACGCCCTCCCCGACAGTACAGCCGAGACGGTGGCCAAGGCATTTGTAGAGAACTTCGTTTGCCGATATGGCGTTCCAAAAGAATTGCACTCTGATCAGGGTCGAAACTTTGAAGCGGACGTCTTCGCCGAGATGTGTCGGATATTAGGCATTCAGAAGACTCGTACGGTTGCCTACAACCCAAAATCGGATGGACTAGTGGAACGGTATAACAAAACACTTATTGATACCGTGTCGATGATGCTGGACCCCCATCGTAACCAGAGGGACTGGGACCAGCAACTCCCCTTTGCTACATTCGCATACAGATCAGTTCCACAAGAATCAACAGGCGAGACTCCGAACATGCTCATGTTGGGCAGGGAGGTTATGCTCCCAGTGGACCTTACTACTGAAACGCCTCCTCCTGACGAGGCTATGGAACCAAAGACAGACTACGGAGAGGAGTTGCGCAGGAGGATGCAAAAGGCCCACGAGCGAGCCAGGGAACAAACCAAGACTAGTGCTAGACGCCAAAAGATGTCGTATGACAGAAGAGTTGAGGGTGTAGGTTATGATGTAGGTAACTTCGTCTGGTTGTATAACCATGCAAGGAAGAAAGGGGCCTCCCAAAAGTTAGTTTCAAGATGGGAAGGGCCGCACCTTATCATAAAGAAGCTGTCAGACGTAAACTATAGGATTCAGGTCAAACCCAGAGGGAGGATGCTTGTGGTTCATTTCGACCGATTGAAGCCTTACCAAGGCCCTCCAATGGAGTCGTGGCGGACAGAACCTCCGAGGCAAGTCACTGAAACTCCGCCTCATATGGATCAGGAACGATCGCCTGTAGGGAGGCATCACCAGAGGAGTGACGAGGGAACGATTCCTGACAGAGGTGTAGAGAAGGACACACAAACTGACCCAGTACTTGACATGGGGGTTAGTGACAGAGAAGTAAATGTTGAGACTGTGCAGGACACGAAGATTGTTCCTGTAAGCCAGAATCGAAGAAACCCGCGGAGGGAAAGGAAATTACCTCTCCGTTTCCGTAGACGGTAATTTTGTACAGATTCAGTTATTTAACAAGTTTTGTTTAGTTTTTTTGTTTACTTACAAGACGACGACGACTGAACACGATGAAGGGTCTCGGAGATGCCGAGACATGGGAAGAGGCACTACGCGTACTTCACCAGAAAGACGACGACATCGACGAGCAACCACAAGGAGAGAAGCGACCAACACAAAGCGAACCGGAGGCGCAGGAGGAACCACCAGCCAAACGTAACTCCGCTGATCCGGATACAGTTGCTCAAGGAGGCCCCTTGGATCTCTCGATTGTAGGACCGGAGGCGATTGGAGGGTTCTCTTGGTCACCGGCCTCCTTGTCCTTGTTAGAGGATACGTCAGCCCCAGCGTGTAAGCCGCTTGGTGGTAAGCCTCGGGGGATGCTCTTAATGGCCCAGCAGGATGACGCGGGTTGCAGTGAAGATGAGGTGGGGGTGTTGCCAACACAGAAGCCGGCTGAGGCAGCATCTAGCGACGGAGCAGCTGAGAACATCAGAAAGGATCTACGCCCAATCCACTTGACACCTCTTGAAGAGGTACTGAGGGGCAAAGTTACCCGGGTGAAGGAGGTATTGACCACCCTCGAGTACAAGGAGGGAGTGAAAGTTCATGAGCAGCGGTTGGAGAGGGTGTACGATGTTCAGTTCGACCAAGATTTCCGCAAAGAGTAACAGCGCATCCGAAGAGTACAGAGGCAACGTGTTCGAACAGTTCCTGAGTTAGGCTCGTTTTTCTAAGCCACCGTTTCTTAAAGTTTTATATACATTTTATAAAAGTTTTCCTAAGGTTTTATATAGCTAATTATATCTATTTATTTGTTTTATAAGGCGCATGTATAAAGAGGCGCCGATGTGTTGAAATTATGGACCTCTCGTTGTTTTATTTAAAGTTAGATGGGAATTTGTGAGTAATTTGCTTTGAATCTCAGGTCTTAAGCTGTTATGAACGAGGACGTTCATGCTAAGAAGGAGGCTTTGTGGCGCAAATTGCTATAGCAGGCGTAGTCAAAGAGGGCGCGCTAGCAGCTGCGGGCCCCTATATAAGGCCGCGGGGCAGTTGCCACATACGCTCTTGCCATATGCTCTCTTGCTGGACTGACTTGCTCACTCGCCAAGCACAAAGCACAACCATCTACAGGGAAAGACGGTAGGCACTAGCTGGCGGGGCTGACGGCGTGCTGGACGGTACGGTGAAGTCGGGCTGGGTTGGGGTTACGAAGTCTGCGGAGGCTACTGGAGGCGGAGCGACGTACAGCTATCTGCCGATGGTAACGGACGGAGCCGAGAGTGCGCGCTCACATACCCGCCGCCTCGAGGGAGGAGACTTGGGACGGTCGAGGACGGATAGTGGAGGCGGATTACGCGCTATAACGCTGGAAGAGGCGTACGGTTTCACGGGACTCGGAGGCTACTCCCCAGCCAGGCTTCACCATGCTGCCCAGCACTGCCTTGCCGTAGCGCTTAGTGCGAGAGGCTACCAATGTAGAACAATTAATTGAGAGGCTCGGAGACCAATGGTTAATTATAAGAGGCTAAATTGTAATTCAACGGGGGTCCATCGCATGACATGTTCTGTGTTAATAAATCAATCAGTAATTGAGGTCCTTGACTCTTGTGTTGTTATTGGTCTGTCCTTGTCCATCTTAGAGGTTGAGAGGCGTGGGTGAGTGCTGCTACGCGTATGGGCGGTATATTTCCATCCAAACGGGCCTGCATTCCCGGCTGCTGGGGTACTGATCCTAAGCCAGAGGGTTGTTCGAGGGAGAAGGGACTGCGGATCGGGTAACGGAATAGCTCCCCGCCACACAATATTGTTCATTCTAACATCATGAGACACTTTGAAGAGCATGACGTCCTCAACAATGAACAACATGGTTTCCGTAAGGGTAGATCCTGTGAAACACAGTTAGCATTAACGGTAAATGACCTAGCAAAAATTCTTGATAATCACGGGCAAGCTGATGTCATAATAACAGATTTTAGCAAGGCCTTTGACCTTGTTCCACATCAAAGACTATTATTAAAGATCAAACACGCAGGAATCACTGGTACCCTTTTCAAATGGATTACTAACTTTATCACGAACAGATCTCAACAAGTGGTTTTGGAAGGAGTTGCATCATCACCAATTGACGTTACGTCTGGCGTTCCCCAGGGCACTGTCCTTGGCCCGTTGTTATTTATTTTACATATAAATGACTTGCCGGAAAAGATAACATCTCAAGTGAGACTACTAGCAGACGATTGTATCCTGTATCGTGAAATTAAAACAAAAGACGACACCCGGGCTATACAGAGAGATATAAATACACTTTGTCATTGGGAGTCATGTTGGCAAATGAAATTTAACATCAACAAGTGTTACACTATGCACATTACTCACAAGAAGAAGTTCCTACAATCAACCTATACTATGAGAGAGACACCACTCAAAACTGTTAACAGTCATACGTATTTGGGAGTTGAAATCAACAATAAATTGAACTGGGCAGATCATATAAATGCAAATATCTCCAAAGCAAACAAAATATTGGGTTTACTACGTAGGAATCATTTTAGCTGTTCTGCGGAAGTTAAGGAAACTGCCTACAAAACTTTGGTTAGACCTAAACTGGAGTACTTTCAAGCATATGGGATCCACACCATCAAGACTACATAAATAGACTTGAAGCAGTACAACGTAGAGCAGCAAGATTTGTGTGTAAAGATTTCAGTCGTAGAAGTAGTGTTTCAGCTATGATTTCCAAATTGAAATGGAAGTCTCTGGAGGAGCGTAGAACTATCTCTAGATTGACTCTACTCTACAAGTCTATTCACCACATGGTTGCAATTGATACAGATCAGTATCGGTCTGTATCAGAAGGATCCCAAATAAAAACACGGAAATCGTCTTCAATTTCATTTATTCATCAGGCAGTGAAAAAAGACTTCTTACACCGGACATCAGAGAATCTAAGTCAGTTGATATATTCAAAGCTCATCTTAATAGGCTCCACATCTCATTAAATGTTAAAGGGGGATATTACTAAAATTATTGTCTGTCACTGCCACGTTGTGCCTGCAACTTCATATATCCCTACGAGGAGATTGTTGCAGTATAAAGCAGAAGCAGAAGCAGAAGCATAAGAGAGCGGTTCTAACGTGGACTTCGGCGATATTTCTTACAATTGTCGACCTGACAGAGGAAAATTTAAAAATACGTCAAAACAACGAGTGTTTGAGGCCTTTTGTGTCATGTTTACTTCGTACATCAGCTGCTGGTTGTGCACGTACAGTGTATATGCACCCTAAATTTTCAGGTCGCTGACGCAATGCTTTCAAGCAAGGCTGTAAAAGAAGTGTAATGAAGGTGAGGTTATTTCCCCCGTATATTATCGATAGATTGATGCAATGGTCAGGCATGTTTTGGTTGATTTTTCAAACTACATACAACGAAGACTCGCTCCCATGTATTCATGTGCATCTGTATGTAGGCCTTTGCAAGGGCCCTAACGTTAAACCAGGATTATTACTGTACTAGCAGAACTGCATTTTCGTCTGGAGGTCTAGTGTTGGTCGAGACTGCTGTCATGGTCATTATGGCAGTGTTCTTTTTAAAATGAAATGTTGGGAAGTTAGTATTTAGTTTATTTTGGGGTTTGAGGGGGGGGGGGGGGGGGGGGGGTGTTCTGTTGAGAAAGTCTTACACACTCTGTGTAAAGTCATTACTTTCTGAATGTTTTGTTTTCAAGGGACACTAGTTGAATAGGAAAGAATGTAGTATTGGGACACGATTGTGTTGGTTAGTGTACAATGTCTATGGTGACTCATGACATAAGTATTTTCTAACAAACAAAATTGAAATTTTCTCTATCCCAAATTCATTTTGTTTTTCTTTTCAACATATATCTGCAATAACTGACCATCATCATTGAAGTATGATATGGTGAAAAAAGTAGCGGCAGGATGTTGCATTCTTTCCGTTGAATATTTTAAATAATTCCAAAAACAATGATTCAAACTGTTGCGCCCTTTAACCACCCCGCCCGTAAAAACAACACATTGGTTGGGTTGATTTTGCACAACATGACATGTTCCAGCAAGTTGTTTCCAATAAATTTGCCTGACAAGTTCAAAATTTTCCAATAAATTTCGTTAATTGGCCATTATCAGGACATCCTGGAGATATTAGCAAACTATATCAACATCTGAGAGAAGGATCCAACCATCTTGAATATTCATTTTACATGTATCTATAATTGTTTTCCTATTTTTCAGCACGAGGGGTCTACCACCAGTCACTGAAGGACAAAGGATCTTTCAAAAGGGCCCATAGCAATTTCACCAGCATGATCAATGCAGAAAAAACTTGTGTGCACGCCTTTTTGTGCATGCCCTGTTGGACTTCACCAAGGGACTGGGTCGACTGGGCACTCCATTCAATCATCAAGGAAGAAAGGCAATCTGATTTTACTGTGACCTTATTTTTTGAGTCCAGGCAATTATTTTGGCTTTCTATATGTTGCATTTCACTGACGAGGCGGCCCTGATGAAACTACTTGGATTTTGAGCAGACATTGGAGCTCAAGTAATTTTCCTTCGAGAAAGTGTCTTCCATTACTCAACGTGACCAGATGCAAGTACTGCTAAGGGATCTCTTTTTTAATATGCCATCAACCATTACGTAATTTGAGGCCACTCATTCTTCAGTCTTGTTCCTTGATGGACAATACAATGTGTGATATTCACTCAAAGTTTTAAATATCGGTGACTGTTTTATAACTTAATTATGCCATTCTTCAGCTGGAACTGTAAGGTCTGAGAAAAACAGTGGACTGTGGCCATCTATTTGTTTTACAATAACTGTTGGAAGTGAATTTCCAATTCAAGACTGAAAGGAGTAAACAGTTCTGAATTAATAATTTCAATGGCTAAAATCACTTTCCAAGGTGTTGTACTTTGCAATTCTTGTTTTAGTAAGTATTACAATCAATAACGAATTACACTTTTAAGTTATTTTCAATAAATTGATGGATTATATTTTTGTAGATATTCTTGAAATGATAAAAGGAAAAATTGTACTCAATCTAACACCCTTGCAATACAGGTGTAATTTTACAAGGGTGATTAGTCTGTCTTGAACCCCTCCCCCCAACAAACGTTTTTGTTGCAATGGTTTAAAAAGTAAATTTAAGAACAATTTGAACTACAGCATTCGATTATGATCTTTTATTATAACAGACAAAGTTTGTAGCAAACCACAGAATGACCATTTTTTATGGTATTTAGCTGTAAAAAAAATCATTTAAAATGATTCCTGTATAGTATTACAAAGGGAAGCAACATGCGTTTTTAAGTTTTTAAGTTTTGAATCAAAAATTAGGAAAAAAACCTTACATTTTGAGCTAATGAACAATTCATGTCGAAGGAACCACAAAATGACACCATTATTACATCGAAATATAGAAAAAGGACACCTATAGAAAATGGCCATAATTCGTTAAATAATGAAGTAATTTCAATACTGGGTACCTAATTTCAAAGAAAAAACACTTATCTAACTTTTAGGGGTTATCATTGAAGCTGACAAGAAATTTTCTATGAAATATTCCAACTTACTGTTTTCCGTTTACTGGCTTTACAACCCAAAGGCTTACGCACAAACAAATGGGTGATGTGTAACAAAGGGCTGTACTTCATTTTTTTTAGTCAATAACTTTGAACCGAAGGGTAATTTTACAATTTAAGTTGATGAAGTAATTGGAAGACATTATTCCCCACTCCTTTGATAATCTAAACCCGAAATTTTGTTTCTTTCCGTTTTTAGGCAATCAACCACAAACTGAAAATATTTTTGCGTAATATCTCCCGTCAGTTTGTTGATTAAGTACGTCTGGCATGCACAGCAACTCCCCGCCCCTATAGTACATACAGCATCATACAGGTGCCATACAACGTCGATGGACAGTTGGGATATATGCCACCTTTCAAAACGCAGGTCGAAGGAGTGGTGGTCTTCCAGCAACAATTCCTCAAAAGTCAACTTTTTCATTGTTTGTTGTTAAAGGGACACATTGCTTTGGCTTTTGCGATTTGGGCTATAAAACTTAAATGGATATGGTTGGGAAGCTTTTTTAAAAGTAGAATATAAAGATTCACATAACAATCCCTTCAAATTGCGTGTTTTTGTTTAATTTTGTGACAAATAACGGTCCGCCATTTTGTAGAACCAAATTTTTGCCTCCACAAAATGGCGGACCCTGTTCACCAGTCGTATTTCCAGTCGCATCTGGTTGAAGTACGTTCTGTTGATCCATTTTGATGTACTGTGGCACGGCGGCGCAGCACTGGCGAAATGTGTCGCGAGGTAGAGAATGGTACCTGGCGATCATCTGATAGGTTCATAAGGCCACTGGCTGCGGCGCCAGCCTAAAGACTCTTACAGCGTATTTTGCGCATTATTTAGACGGTGGTATTTAGTACTGGAAATAAGTCTATGTTTCGCGGGTCAGATGTCAGGGGTCAGCGGCCAATTTTTGTTTTGTAATG